>APFE031547762.1:0-40455 GCA_000404065.3 Pinus taeda
CAGTATGTTTATGTCATTTGTACGAATAAGGGAAGTCACTCTTCCTAGGTGGCTAACACGTGCTTATTTCAGGTTTTTTGACACATGTTGGAGAAAAATCGAGCAATCATGGGCTAAAAGACAGCCAAGCCTAAGGTGAGGATTCGCAGGGGGGTTGTCTATGGCATTAAATAACCCTTCCTCGGGATCTTCACCCCCAACTCCAAGCTCTAAAGACCACCAAAACCGAATCTAGAAGGCAGCTAAGCAGATTTTAGAAGGGACTGTCTAACTCACAGTTTAGACAGCCGAGTTCCACAGATTGAGGGGGCCAGCTAGGTCCCTCGTGATGTATAAATGTTGAGGCCTCATCCTTCGTAAGGGAATTTTGAAACTATTGTGTAATTTGCACCTCAGTCCTACCAGTCCTATTTTGTTCTTTAGTAGCCATTTTTGGCATCACCCTTATCATTATTTTTTGATAATGAGAAGTAGTTCGATTTCCTATTAAATCTGAGTTTTTTGTAGGAGCCATAGCTCTTAGGGTTGGGCCCAACTTGAGAGCCTAGGGCCTCCTTTCTGTACTGTTACTTTTCCCTTACATATCATTATTTCCCTTTATGCATTTGAACGTATTTCTGTTAGGTAGATTTAGTTATGTTGCTTGGATAGATCACTGTTTATGAATGACATTGCTTCAGGTGTTTTGGTAGGATAATAACAGAAAAATCTTCAAATAAAAGGGACAACCACACTCTCAGTTTCACCTCATCCTTATTGTATTAGGGGCTAGAATTGAGGAAACAGTGTTGCCCCAACAAAAACACTAGTTTGCTTGACCGTGCAATCCTTAGTGTACTGTTTTCATTTGCAGAAATTCGTTATGGGTTTGGATATCTGAAATGTTTCTTTGCATAGTTGATGTACATGGTTTTCCTCCTAAATAAAGCTATTTTTCATTCATGTTGTTGATGGTTAGACTAGATTAGCTCAAGATTTGATCAATTGCAAGACTTTGTTGATTTGGTAGAAGTACACTGTGCAGGGCATCTCCTCCACTCTCTCATCCACCCAAAGCATCATCTGAGCCACCTGTTTTGTCTCCTAGCTAAGTTCCTCGTCTCCCATCTGTCCTTTTTTTCCATGTAACCCTACCTTCTTGCTCAATCATTGCCTTAGCCTTCTTCAAGCCATGTCAGCCTTCTACACCTCCTCACCGCTCCATCCACCAGTCCTTAGGCTGCTTTACACCCCTATCCTACCTCCAGATCCATCCATGCACCTTCCCTCACTAACCCATCCTCTAGAAGCCGATTTTCAAACATCCTGTAGAAATTTCTGAACATCCTGTAGAAATTCCTGAACATCCTGTAGAACCCCTGCTGACTTCCTGTAGAAGCTCACAAATGAGGTCTCTTGATAGCCAAACTTTGTGAAACTCTCAGGAAGGGTGTTAGGGACTCCTTAGACCCTCCTTGAACCTTCCCAACCTTTGCAAGCATTTCCTCTCGCCAATCCACCTCTGGACAGTCAAAAGCTAGTTAAAACAACATGCATGATAATTCTGACAACTTATTCAAAAATACAAAAAGATGTTTTCTTCAGATAGTGATAACTTAGACACATGCATTTTACCTTCCTAGAAGTCAATGGCATCTCTTTCAGTAGCTTGCATCCTCTTTTTCGCTTCAGTAGGGCTAGTTGGTAAAATTAGGGTTTGCATTTCCTTTTTGCTTTTCACTTCTTGTTGCAAGTAGATTAGCCTCCTTTGAGTTAGCTTTCATCCATCAGTTAAAAAGCTTCTTCTAAGAGCTCATAGAAGTTGGCTTAAGCTCCTAGCGAACTTGTGCCAGTTGACCAAGTGACCGCTGCGGCAAGAGCTAGTACTTGTGCATACAGCACCGTCGCTTCCAAGTTTGTTACGAACTACCGGGTTGATAAAATTAAAGAGGGGAGTCCTGGGAGTTGAAACTTTATTGCTGCAATACTGGGGACCACCAGTAACCCCATGAACCAGCGCAATGTTGCATCCTTGAGGGTAGAAGGAAACAATTTCAACTTTTGCTCATCTTTTGCATAGTCATAAGTTCGATAGATAACAGCAAACTCAAACAAAAATGTGTCAGGATTTTCCGTAGTCAATCCATGGAAGTGAGGTAGGGTTGAAGGGCTTATATTCCTCGATCTACACATTTAATCTCATTTCCTTCCTTGTTTTCTTCTTGTGTCAATCTAAATTGTTCACTGCACACAGATCACTTCACGGTACCTCTTTATCAGTGTAGGATTCTATCAACTCCTAGATTCCTTCAACAACCCTATGATTCCTCAACAACTTCATGAAAGTCTGTAAAAAAAAATTCAAAATACTTGTATCTAGTTCTTGCATTAGAGTAGACACTTCATCGCAGTCCTTCTTTGGCACTAACTTCAGTTGCGCACTAGATATTGAAGCCCCAACATCCATGAAGCTTCGCTTCACTCTTGTGAACATTTTTTTTCCTTTTGGATACTAAACCCAAGGGCTCTTTCTGTGATCTTTCTTACCCATGTCTCTTCTAATTTCTTCTTACCTTTATCGTCTCCCTTCGCATCTCCACTCCTAGTTTCAATGTTGATGCGTGGTTCATCCTCCCTTGGTTCAACGGCCATCATTTGAATATTTGTTGTGGGTTGCTAGTTCCTTTCCTCCTACATCTTTACGATAAGGATGGGACATTCTTTTATCACATGATCAAAAAATTTGCAGAAGTTGTAGGTTTTAGTAGGGTTCTAACAATCCCTTGCGAAGTATCTTGCCTATCAATAATTATTATAGATATTATGGCTGCATCCTCGACCAAATCCTCCTCCTCATCCTCATCCTTGTCCTTGGGAGCCTCCTTGACTAGCATGCTAGCCTGGCTCCTAGCGTGAATTTCCTTCAGCTCTATAAGCATCAACAGTATGCTCCAACATCAAGTCGTAACTTCGACAGTTTCTCTCACCATGGCCTACTGATTTACAAAAGTTGCAAAACATTTTCTTTGGGGCCTGTTGTAGCTTCTATTGTGATTTAAGTCTTATTTTTAGTTTTATCACAAAATGAAAGAAAAATCAAAAGAAATGAAAATCAAACCATTGTCTAAAGGTCATGTAGGTTCAAGAGGCGTGATCAAGTGATAGCTTGATGAGTATGAAGAGGTGTGCTGGAGGGAAGAAATAAGAACAAAAATTAATTAAGGCTCAACCCCCGCATTTGACCATGATGTTAGCATGGTTGACCACAATGTGTGGCCTAAAATCACTGCGGGGGTTCAACCTCAATGAAGCTCCCGTATATTCTTTACCCCCGCAAGGTTTAAAAGAAATAAATTGTTTTGTTTGATTGATGGGATAGCTTTTGAATGTGAACCTGTGAGAAGATCTGGGTCATCCGATCAACAGACCACAGATCCAACGACAATCGCATCATTAACGAGAATGGGTTTATTTTAGAGATTGGATGCCATGGTGTATCAAACATAGTTTACATTCACTAAAGTTCGGGCTAATATCAGTCGTCTATCCAAAAAGACAGGATCTGACGGATATCGGGTGAAAATGTAATCGGATTTTATCGCTAAAATCGGACCCGATAGATCATTAATTGGTAGTTTCTATTTCCCATCGGGTCCGTATGGAAGTCAACGGAGCGTTGAAAAGGTGGACTCGATAAGGTTTAATTTGAACAAGTTTATAGTCTCGTGAGTTCTGAAGGATTGAACCATTGATTGAATGAGTGATCAGACGGTTCACGTACAACTAAAGCAGACTTGATAGGTTTATGAATCAGATTGTTAATCATTTTCAGTTCCGTGTAAATTATTTAATTACGTTGTTTAAGAAGAATAACAAAACTTAGAGGTGGATGACTAAAACTACAAAGAAAGGTGATTGGTCAGGTTTCCTTGTGTTTGGGCCAATCAAAACACTCCCGATACATACATGGGCCCAGGTCCACGCATGGGGTTTTGTCAAATATAATTTATTATGATTAAAACAATTTAATCATTATTAAAGCATTTACAAAGAAACTTCATCAGCAACCAAGCAACAGAGCCAAAAAGCTAATAGTCATCATCATTTTATAACTTTCGTTACTTCCTGTTATTCTATGTTCCTTAGAGAATGAGGTCTCTTTTACCCTCTGTGTAATGTTCTATAATAATTTTTACTCTAGACAGTGAGGAGGATAGTTAGGTAGTTTGACAATTTTGGTGATTACCAACTGTCCCATAGTGTATAAAAAGAGGAAAATTGACAGAGAAGGGGTTCGAACTTTGGAGAACATGGATACTAGGCCACTGTATTCCTGATACAACTATTGATTAATGAAAGAATCAGAAGTTTTCCACACATTGTTGGGTATGATTTTGTGTCTTCTATGTTATGTGTCATCATATTTTTATTCCTTTAAGTATGGTAATGAAGCTGCAAGTCTTTATTTTCTTATGTAAATGAAGTTAAAATCCCTTAAAAGAGCGCTCCTATACTTGAAGTTCCCACCTCTACAATTTTCCTAAGTTACATACAGTAGTTTCTGTGTAAGACAACATATTATCTTTAACTTCTCCAAGTGTCACAGATAGTAGATTCTGTGTAAAACAGCATATTGTATATGACTCCTATACTTGAAGTTCCCACCTCTACAATTCTTCTAAGTTACAGATAGTAGTTTCTGTGTAAGACAGCATATTATCTTTAACTTCTCAAAGTGTCACAGATAGTAGATTCTGTGTAAAACAGCATATTGTCTATGACTTCTTCAAGCTTTCTTCATTCATCATTTATATTCAGCAATCAAATGGCATTCTGATATTTTCATGTCACCTAAGTATTGAGGGTTAAAAACCAAGTCTCCCAGGTCCTTCATTTGAGAACACAACATACAATTAAGTGACAAACAAGTGACAATCATTATAATCATTAATGTCTTAAGCACAATTTCTATACAGCCAGGAAATTGGTTTCTTAAGGTACAACATTAATTGGATTTGTTTCCGGGGAGAGAAGTCAAGAACACTTTTCCCTGGGTTTTCAATATTTTCCTCTGGTTATTCAGTGAGGAGGAAATATTTTGTTGTTCTTAAAAAAAGCAATAACTTTGGTTCCAAAAGGTGACTCCACAATAACAAGAACCACAGCCTGCAAAACAATTGAATAAGAACACTTTTCCCTGGGTTTATTAAGTTTGAAGCTGATTCTTGAGGGTGACAATTTTCAACAATTGGTTGTACATTAACACCTATGATCTTCACTTTGGAGTTTTCTTATCTCGGATTTAATGGCTATCCCTGCATTCTTAGCCAATAAATTTATCCCACTAGATTTTACTAGGATCATCGGCTATCCTCATCATATGCCTACATTTCATGAGTGGAATGAGTATCTTCCAAGATTCAGTGGAAATAAGTATGAAGATCCGGTTTAGCATCTCCAAGAGTTTCATGAATGTATGGAGCAGCAGAGTATCATTGAAGACGTGAAGATGAAGTTGTTTATGTTTTCTTTGGACCAAGAAGCTAGGATTTGGTACATGTCTCTACCTCGTTCAAGCATTTCATCTTTGAAAGATTTTCATTCAGTATTCAATTCTTTTTGTAGAACTTCTTATGCACACAAGTTTATTTTTGAAGTTTGTTGTGAATATTATCATTCTAAAGAAACTTTAAAAGCTCATGATAAACCTGCTAAAGAAACTAATGATCAGGTTGAAAATATATCAAGCATTCAGAGAAGGTATAGCCAAATTAATTATGTGCAAGTCTTTGAAAGCAATGAACTATCATTTTCTCAAAATGATGCGGAAATTTTTTTTTAAAAACTTTTCTTCAATAACCTCACAAGCAGAGGATTGGTTGACCCTATTCCAAGCAAATCAAGAGAGTATTCAAATGGAGAAAAGTTCAAACATGCATCAGGAATTTCTTCCCAACAGTCAAGAAGAGGGAGAAATAATTAAGTGGCAAATAAATCCCCAGAGATCCTATTTTGTTAAATTTTATGGTCCTCCTATTTATAACAAAAATGGTTCAGATGAAGAATGGGATGAAGGTCTTAAAGTTCATCAGTTGGGTGTTGGACATAGAGAAGAAAACCAGCAAGTGGGAAATGTTGGACAACAATATGTTGAGCCATTTATCATAGCAAAAGAGACTATCTTATTTAAAAAGAAAGCTGATAAAGAGATTTTATATCATTGCATTGAAGAACAGAATGATGCCCATGGATTAGAGGTAAACAATCTATTTGAAGTTGGCCATATGTCATATAGTGATGTGAAAGATTTTATTTTTCTTCTTGAAGTCATAACTACAAATTATTTTCAATCAAAGCTCGGAGATGAAAAGTGGAGACATAAAAGTGACATAGATAATTTTCTTAAAGATGTTGCTGATTGTTCTATTGAGCATATTATCCCAATAGAAGGTTTATTCGAGCAAGAACCTTCATACATAGAGACTTTCTTTTTTGGAGCTGATCAAGACCATATTTTTCCTTATACTTTTAAAGATCCTGTGGCAGATTACATGGATAAATTTATTAACATCCTATACATACCATTTTGTGGATATATTCCTAATTTTTCTTATGAGCTTCCCTTATGCATAGTTTATTTTCTGTTTAGGATGAATTGTATTTTCAAAATTCACTGGCAGAATGGTTCTAGATCAAGCACTCAAATGCTAACCTAGTACCATTGGAAGATAGACTTCACCTTAAGGAGATCATTCATGCACATAGGTAGGAACCTGTACATAAATAAGCTCAGTTGTTGAGTATTTGGTTTCCATTTGTAGTTATTCAGTTTAATTTTAGCGGATAAATAAGGGTGACTGTCCCAGTTGGAAACTGGTTTGCAGAGGTTTCAAACTTCAAGAATGTCAAGTTTTACTTTTTCAAATTTCAGGGTTTTCAGAATTCAGACTCCATGCCCAACTAAGGCTACTGATCTATGATTCTCAACACTTTGCTATCAAAGCACAAGCTTCCTATCATTGTAGATATCGGAGTGAATTCAGTGTACAAATGCCATAGAATTTGAATTGGTTAAGCAATATATGACTCCATGCCCGAGGTGAAGGCACAGATCTACAGTTCTTAGTGCTTTTATGGCAAAAGTACTATCCCCAGGTGGAGCCAGATGTTGTAGCTTCTATTGTGATTTAAGTCTTATTTTCAATTTTATCACAAAATGAAAGAAAAATCAAAAGAAATGAAAATCAAACCATTGTCTAAAGGTCATGAAGATTCAAGAGGCCCGATCAAGAGATAGCTTAATGAGTACGATGAGGTGCGTTGTGGGGAAATAATAAGCACGAAGGTTAATTAAGGCTCAACCCCTACAGTTGACCATGACGTTAGCATGGTTGACCACAATGTGTGGCTTGAAATCACTACGGGGGTTCAACCTCAATGAAGCTCCTGTATATTCTTTACCCTCGCAAGGTTTAAAAGAAATAAAGTGTTTGTTTGATTGACAGGACAACTTTTGAATGTGAACCCTTGAGAAGATATGGGTCGTCCAATCAACAGGCCACATATCCAACGGAAATCGTATCGTTAGCGAGAATTGGTTTATTTCAGAGATCGGACGTGATGGTGTATCAAACACAGTTTACATTCACTGAAGTCCGGGCTAATCTCAACCGTCTACCCAAACAGAAGGGATCCGATGGATATCGGGTAAAAAAGTAATCAGATTTTATTGCTAAAATTGGACCTGATAGATCATTAACTAGCATTTTATATTTCCCATTGGGTCTGTATGGGAGTCAACGGAGCGTTGAAAAGGTGGACTCGATAACGATCAATTCAAATAGGTTTAGAGTCTCGTGAGTTCTGAAGGATTGAACCATTGATTGAATGAGTGATCGGACAGTTCACGTACAAATAAAGTAGACCCAACAGGTTATGAATCATATTTTTAATCCTTTTCAGTTTCGTGGTAAACTAATGTTCTGCCTAAATTAGTCGATTTTGTTGTTTAAGCAGAATAACCAAAGTTAGAGGTGGATGACTAAAACTACAAAGAAAGGTGATTGGTTGGGTTTCCTTGTGTTTTGGCCAATCAAAACACTCCTGATACATATGTGGGCCCAGGTCCACGCATGGGGTTGTCAAATACAGTTTATTCTTATTAAAATAGTTTAATCATTATTAAAGCATTTACAGAGAAACTTCATCACCAGCCAAGCAACAGAGCTGAAAAGCTAATAGTAATCATAATTTCTGTTACTTCCTGTTATTCTATGTTCTTTAGAATGAGGTGTCTTTTACCCTCTGTGTAATGTTTTATAATAATTTTTACTCTAGACAGTTAGGAGGATAGTTAGGTAGTTTGACAATTTTGGTGATTGACAATTGTCTCATAGTGTATAAAAGAGGAAAATTAACAGAGAAGGGGTTCAAAGTTTGGAGAACCTGGATACTAGGCCACTGTATTCCTGATACAAATGTTGATTAATGAAATAATCATAAGTTTTCCACACATTGTTGGGTATGATTTTGTGTCTTCTTTGTTATATGTCATCATATGTTTTCTTCCTTTAAGTATGGTAATGAAGTTGTAGGTCTTTATTTTCTTATGTAAATGAAGTTAAAATCCCTTAAAAGAGCGCTCCTATACTTGAAGTTCCCACCTCTACAATTTTCCGAAGTTACAAATAGTAGTTTCTGTGTAAGACAACATTTTTAACTTCTCCAAGTGTCACAGATAGTAGATTTTGTGTAAAAAAGCATATTGTCTATGACTCCTATACTTGATGTTCCCACCTCTACAATTATTCTAAGTTACAGATAGTAGTTTCTGTGTAAGACAACATATTATCTTTAACTTCTTAAAGTGTCACAGATAGAAGATATTCTGTGTAAAACAGCATATTGTCTATGACTTCTTCAAGCTTTCTTCATTCATCATTTATATTCAACAATCAAATGGCATTATGATATTTTCATGTCACCTAAGTATTGAGGGTTAGAAACCAATTCTCCCAAGTCCTTCATTTGAGAACACAACGAACAATTAAGTGACAAACAAGTGACAATCATTATAATCATTAATGTCTTAAGCACAATTTCTACACAGCCAAGAAATTGGTTTCTTAAGGTACAACAAGGCCTGCACATACTTATGTAATAAATAGCAATCTTCAAAGTGATGTTGGCCTCTCATTCTACAAATCGCTCACCACAAACCTTATCCTGGGTTTACTGGATTAGGTGCTCACTTTCCAAGTAATCTCTAAACACAGGGCATTGATCCTTATAATGGTCCTCTGCTTTGCATTTTGTACGCCACACTTCTGATCTGGTTTCTTTACTTTTCTTGATGTCTTGCAATTCCAAGGTTAAATTTTCTAGCTCACTCTGAATTTGTTGTACTCGTGCATGAGTATCTCTGATCGGAAAGGCTTCCAGCTTCATTGTAATCTCTAATGCTTCGGCTTGAGTTGCTATCATCTGATGTGTCAAGAGTAACCTGATATTTGGCAGCAGCACAGCTATAAACCATTATTTATGTTGTTCTGGGGGTATGTTAAAGCTTACTTGTCCCATTAACACCTTGAATCATTGATCCAACTCCCACACAGACTTAGTAGCCATCTATTTGATTTCCTTTAGCTCAATAATGCACTATGATTCTGACTTCGGCGTCTTGATTCTAATACCAATACTTTCTTAATATCATCCAATGAAGTAGCGTGATTAGTCACAGAATATTTCATGTACCATGTCAGCACTCTTTCTCGCACCGTTGTGATAAGTTGCGCCTTCTTTACATCTTCATCAATGATATGTCTTTCTTTCCATACTGCATCAACTACAAACTAGAACCTCAGGATCATTTAATCCAAGTCCTTTAAAGATAGGCAGCTTAATGTCATCAGCCATTTTTCTTCTTAGGGGGTTAGGGGGAGGGGAAAGGGTGTAGGGGAATTACGGGGAGGAAGATGGGGGGTAAGGGGAGTAGATGGATGGGGAATCCCAAAGAAGCCCTGATTTTTCTCAACTACTAACTTCAATGCACCTTGAGAGGGGGGGGTGGTTGTGCAGAATACCACGAGGTTGTGAGGTTACTTCCTTCTTCTTCACTCTCAAACCCACCTAACAAGGCACTATAGTTAGTCTCAATAAAGTTATTTGGTTCGCGTTCTACTCTATATCACTTTCCACTTCTCGTAGACCCTAGTTCTCATTCAGACTTATTCCCTCTTCCTTCAAACATTAATATGACTACATTTGTAGCACGTCCTTTTCACACAAAAGCATTTTGATCCATAGCTTCAAGAATTTAGGTACTTATTTAGCAGACCGTTGAAAAATGTTCATTCATCTTTGTTGTAAGATATAGTCATGTCTATTGCGAACTCAGTAATAAATATTCCCCTAATATTATTTATCCAAAAACCAATCGCTCTTGAGATATTTTTGTTAATATTCTTGAGTCGTTGTATCATTTCAAGGCTCCATGTGGTAGGCACATTTTTTTTGAAACAATTCTTATGCTCAATCAACTTTGATACCCATTCATATATTTCATTAGAAAACATTGTGAAGAAGATCTCGTGTTGTTCTATAAAGAGATGCCTCTGCAACCAGGTTCCAGTCAACAATCATGGATTTCTGTTTTTTTGAATTATGAATTCTCGTTCTTTCTGATCTACCCAATCTTGTATTTCCTTCTTTGATGTATACCACATCCACATCCTTGAAACCATTTGTTGGCTTGTTTGGGTTGGACCTAGGTTCAACTTGTACTTCGCAACAAAAAAACCCTCAGACACGGGCCCTTTCATCAACAACCCACAAGCAGGTCCAAGTCTCACTCGAGGTGGCTATGGGTGATTGTAGAACCAAGTTTCTGCAATCTTGAGGGACTATGTAGAGTGACTCTTAACTTCTATTTTCTATACTTTAATCTTCCTTCCAAAATTCATAACATTACTGCACATTTTATTCTAACTATAGACTTTGTCACATTCATTTTAATATAAACACATTACAAAACAATAACAGTTGCACTAACATACCAATTACTTGCAATTACTTCGAATAAATAGATAGAACACAAATAATAGATAAAAGTACAAAATTCTTTGCCAAAAATTCTTCTTCTTTATTAAGATAGATCTTTCAATACATACAACTTTTTTACCTGTGCACCCATCTGTAGGTGGTCTATGCACTTCGCTGCAGACTCTTCTAAGGCCTCTGCGAACTCAACTATGGAGCCTTTCCTTAAGACCAAAAACATAGAACAAAAGACTCAATCACTCGTGCTCTATCTATGATGTGATCTAACTATTGATTTTCAACAAAGCATTACATGTCCTTAAATACATTCATTGCTACAAATTCCATGGTCCACATACCATGGAATCAACCAAACAATGAACTAAAACCTTGATACTCATTACAAAATGAGGGGCTTTTACCACTCCAAAGCAGCTAGACACTGTGCATCAATAAAAATTCACAGACCTCGTGCACTTCTCTCCTCAAAATGCGGAGTCTTTTCCCAAAACTAGACCAATTTTGGTCACACCCAAGAATTATGAATTATTTTATTCTTACATGTATTATGGATCGACCCTAACCACATGGGTAACTACTTAGGTTCACCTTAACCCCAAGTGGACCGTCATGAAAGCCTATAAATAGAATATACCTCAAGCTCATTTGGACACATTCGCTCAAGATATCTTCTCTTCTCTTATTATCTTGGTTCGCACAAGTTCGATAGAAAGAGTTTGCGCATAGAAAGAGTTTACGCAAGGGTCTGAAATCATAGGCTTAAGCTTCGCTCTGACTTAGGGTTTTCTGATCCCTAGACATTAGCACAGAACTAGAAATTTTAGTCCCTAGATGTTGGAACACAGGCTTATGGGAGTGTCCAAGGAGCCTTGGACGTTGGCACAATGAGTTATGGGACTATCCAGGTCTTGAGGGTTAGATCGGGTTGTACTAGTCCTCAGATGCTTGAACAGAATGGTCCTATATGCATCAAGGATACCATATATGCTTGCACAATAGTCTTATGAGAGCGTCCAACACTTGAAGTAGGTTTATCTATGTTTGATCCAAGACGCCCTCATCTAGTTCACCTGGGAGAATCCAAATTTGTTTCAAACATTGTCATCCAGTTAAGTTGAGAGCATCCAGATCTACTATAGATTCTCGTACAACTCCTCCTCCCATTGTCCAGGACTCATGGATGACATTTTTGTATTCCAAAGATTTCTTTCAATGATAGTAGCGTTCAACAGTATTCAGGGGTTGATTTCAGTCAGTGACAGCATAGTTTAGCCATCAGAATCATAGTTTTGCTTTCAAGCATGATAAGATCTATTTCATGGATAGCATAGTTGTTTTGTTGCATAGATAAATTTATGGATCATTGTACTCTACTTTTCTGAATCATTTGATGATGATCTAAGAAGAAGAAGATTTGCAAGGGTTTTCCCCATAGTGGGTTTTTCCCTAGTCTCGGACCAATCCTAGAGTCCCTATGTGTGTGCATGATTGTCTTCTATTGTTACTTTATGTTCTGTTGCATTGATGATGATGATGATGATGATGATGATGTTATTTCTATATAATTTCATATGTTGATGAATAATGGTGTAGATATGAATAATGTAATGATGATATTGGGTGAACTTAATGTATTAATGATGAAATGCAATTATCAGAGCAAAGAAAAATGTAGCCCTACGAAAATTAACATAGACTTCATTACCTACAAGAGGGTGCGATGAAAGTGCTTGGATAATCAGTTCATGCCAGCCTATTATCTTTGTGAGCTCAAAGATAGAGATGTTGGCATGGGCTCTTTTCATGTCTTCAACAATGTTGTAATCAATACTTTTGTTCTTAACAGATTGTGTTGAAGTTTCTGGAGGTGTTGCCTTGTTAGGAGCTTCCAAATTGATGGACTTACTCTTATTATTCTTGTACGTGTTCTTAAAAGGAGGAGCACTCCTGGATTTGTTTCGCAAATTATGAGCTGGATTAGAACATGGTAGAATCCTTCTATACAATTTTTTTTTAAGTTCTTACTCACAAATAGGCCCTCTCCTCCTCAAATTATATAGGTCAGTTATTTGTTGAGGAGGAGCTTCACTTGCTAGTTTTTCATCGACACTTTGTTTATCAACATTATAGATAACACCAAATGTATTCACTAGGAGTCTAACACCTGAACTTTCTTCAATGAAAGTAGGTTCATTTGCTTCTTCACTCTCCTCAGACTCCTCATCTGCTAGTAAAGTATCTACAAAGTTAGTCATCATAGCAGTCATGTTATGGTTCCATTGGGTATATGGTTTCTTTATTCATTGGTTCCATTGGGTACATGGGTACTAAAGAAACCATGCTAAAACTAAACCTCAAAGTATCCTTAAAAAAGATCGCTACAGTACTGCAACTTGCAGATAGATCCACAGTGGCTCCTGAGGGAGTTGTTGAGGATGTAATGGTCTCCATTAACTCCTGAGAGTATCCGACTAACTTCTTGGTTCTCTAGCTCAAAACCAAATTCAATGGTTATCCTCTCATCTTGGGAAGGTCATGGTTAGCCACTATTGATGCTTAGATTAGGTGCAGGGCCAATAACATGACCATTAAGAATGGGCATTTATCCAAAAAATTGTTATTGTACCCTCCTACTCAACCATCCATTGAGCATGACTTACCCTTGTGGCTAGAAGAGGAGGAGGAAGATGAAGTGTATCATAAAAAATCCCATCCAATATGTACCCTAGATGTTGTTATAGGAGGGGAGAACCTGGTGAAGATGACATCATTGATGTTATATAGGAAAATGACCTCCTCATCAACTTAGAGGAGGAAGACAATTTGATTCTAGGGTAACTCTCCCAAGGAACTAGCATGATGAGTTATAATGCTCCCCATGAATGATCTAGGGGCATTAGTCTCTAGGGTAACTCTCTGTGTTTCGTTAGAGGCAGTGTTAGTCAACTTTTGTGAGGTTCCAGAGGTCAAAGTACCAGGTTGACTTAATAATATCCCACTTTTTACTCATATGTCAGCTCGAAAAGTAGGAAACATCCATCTTCGACCTGTTTGAGGATGCTGCTATTTCTAACAGAGTCTAATAGAAAGGGAAAGAGAAATAAAGC
This sequence comes from Pinus taeda, assembly GCA_000404065.3. Lineage (NCBI taxonomy): Eukaryota > Viridiplantae > Streptophyta > Pinopsida > Pinales > Pinaceae > Pinus > Pinus taeda. The sequence goes on from APFE031547762.1 coordinate 14,145, forward strand.
AAGGAAACATCCTAGATTTTTCCAAAGGGAACTCATGAGAGAGTTGGCAAGGATTAGCCTCTCATTCTATATATTGCAGGCTTGGGGCATTGTGAAGGGTCAAAAGGTTGAAGGATTTCCAACTTATTATCGAAACTTTGTATGGACATAGTGGTTTACCAAGAGGTTAAGAAGAGAGATAAAGAAATGAGCTGGAGGATTAATGGAATCTTAATTCACTAGATGGTTGTAATCATCCTTTCTTATTATTAATATAGACCTGCAGTTGTGTTGTCTACTCTATGGTGTTTATGTTGTGATTCAGTTATGTATTGATGCAATTCCATAGTTTATGAGTAACTTAGATGCATGTTATTTGATATCCTTATGTATTACTGTTTTGATTATCAAATTTTGTATGTTGTAGTATTACTTCTTGTCTTGTCTATATGCAGGTGTTGATATAGGAGCTAGCAGAGAAGTCTTCCGCTCTGCTACATTGGGTTCTCCAGCAAAACTACATCAAATATTTGAGGTAATCTCTTCCCTCCTGCTTTGAATAGAATTCATTAATATGGGTATATATGCTTCTTTGTTCCAACTGCAGCTAATCTAATATGTTTGCTAAGGATCCCGGGAAGATCCTTTATGGTATTCTAGCCACAACCACCCATGCATTAATCCCTATAGCAATTGACCAGATCCTCCAGAACCAACCCCCAATACCATGCCTCTTGATGAGCTTGTGAAAGAGTCTTCAGAGCAGTCCTTAGACTGAATTATGCTTAGTTGACCCAAGTTCTTTCCATGTCAAAGCTGTAGAATTTGGTCCATCTAAAACCTTGAATATTAGCCATTATAAGCATTAGTAATCTCACTTTTATTGTGCTCACTAGATCAATTATTGTTGGTATTATAAATTTTAAAGAGAAAGAAAGTAAAAGAAAAAAAATCAATGAATGTGCACAAGATCTATGATGTTTCAGTACATAAATAAACTATGTGAATATCATGTTAGCTAAATTATTTCATTATCTGCTTCATATATGTATATATTATATATATATATATATAATATATATATATATATATATAATATATATATATATATATATATATATATATATATATATATATATATTTATATATATATATATATAACAAAGAAAGTGAAAAAATAATAATATTAATCATAATAAAAAATTTACTGTCTGAAGGGAAAAAATAATTGAAATCTTAAAAACCAATTACTTCCTAATCAAACTTATAAGATAGATGTATAATTCATTTCATTTGTACTATAAAATTAATATGTTATATTTAAAAAATATCAATAAAAATAAAATCCATGTAATTAAACAAATAAATTATCATTGTTAAAAAAAAAATAGTCTTATTATTCTACATTTAGGCCCTTTTAAAGTTATATTTTTGAGTCACTTTTGTTTAAAATTCGAGAAATGTTTTTTGTAATTGAAGCTTGAAGTCTAGCAAATATTTGTTGGAAAAGGTTTTTTGGAATTGAAGCTTGAAATCCAGTGAAAATTTGTTGGATTTGAAGTTTAAGGTGTGTACTCTATACTATCCAAGTGCCAAATAGAATTTTCAAGGGGTTGAATCAATTTATGTGATAAAAAATGCAATTGAAACAATGAAGAATTACACACACAAACACATATAACCAGTATAGATTCTTCTTAATCAAAGGTCTAACATTTGTCTCGGAATCAAACTTATATAGGTGCAAACCTTTCTTAAGTCTTGCACACTAAAAGGCATTCTCACCTCAAGAGAGTTAGATCCATATTGAAGATGTATCTATATTGGGGTATTTATGCTCTTGAGTGTGAGGAATTTATATAATTATTATACTTTTTAAAAATATTTTAGTACAGAACTTACATAAACTTTTTAAATATCCATATGAACTAGTTTATTTAAATATCATGTTTGTGTGTGTGTGTGGAGATAGAGTATAAGGAAAATTTATTTTAATATTGATTATAATAAAATATTGCAATGCTCAAAGAAAAGGAGAAAGTTAAAGTAAAGTAACCAAAAAAAAACAATTATGTATTGTATTTAAAAATATATTAATAACATAATATACTCCATGATTAAGAGAATAGAATAGAGACCTCTACAAAACCCTAGATGCATTTTTTGCAAAATCATGGTGATTGTTTATGATTATTTCATTTTGGCACTCTTCCTATGCCTAGTGCCAATGGAGAGAGCAGTAATATCTCATATAGTAAGGTTGTCTCGAAAGGAAGGATTTCAGAGTAGCTGAGTCACAGAACATCCAACTCTTTTGATCCTAAGAAAGTTGAAGAACCAAAAGGTTTGCACAAAAATGTATATAAATGGAGATTAAGAAGCATCCTACCTAAGGAAGCTATCAAACCTAAAATAGAGATTCACTCAAACAAGATAGGAGAATACATCTATTATATGCAATAACATGCATTATTTGTAATTTTTTGCAGATATGGAAAATGAAGGAAGTGTTAACCCACTGGGTTTACAACAAATGCAAGAAAAAAGGCCAGATTAAGTTAGAGCTAGGAGCCAAGGGCTTTTTTACAGTTATTCTTGCCATTTTTTACGATTAGAACTAAGTGTTCGAAGACAAACCCTACTTTTTTATCTCTATAGGGATTTATTTGAGATATTGGAGAAAGAGGTTCATCCCAAAAAGAGAGGATATTGGAGAAAGAGGTTCATCCCAGAAAGAGAGGACTTCAAAGAGGTACGGGTATGGATCAAGATTTACTTCATACCACATGAGTTCTCGAATGAGGATATTTTTCCATAAATAAATAACATCATAGGGAATTATGTGAAAATTTATGAAGAAACAAAACATGAGCATTACAAATCTTATGCACACATCTCTGTGTACATGAATATATCCAATCACCTCCCAAAATGAATTAATATTTATTATAACAACGAGCTCTAGAAGCATACATTAGACCATTAGCACATACCATTTAGGTGTACAAGATGTCACAATTATGTTCATTTGTATTTTAATTGTCCATTGGTTTCCCAAAATGTGTCTACGAAGGCTCCTTCGAACCAATCTGATGATGGGTTTACTAGGATGGAAGCGAATGAGTGAAACCCTAAACCCACATTGTTGGGTAATTTAATTGTCTCTTAAATTACTTGCATTAAATATCAATATAGGGTTCGTATTATTATGAAGCACACTTGCACTATATATATTATGGAATCAAATTTTGATTTAAAAAGAGATCTAACCTATTTAGAGTGCTTAAAATAAACATTCGTTGTGTGAAGTTTCATGATTAAGTCTTGAGAAACATCAATTATTTTGGATCATTCAGGAAGAGGATGTGTGTAGCCATGTCCATACAAAGTATATTAATAAATACTTCTAGTGTTGTAAAGCTTTAGGGGTACTTACATTTGGATTTCTCTACAATTAACTGAAAGGTACTGTTGGATTTTTCTCATGTACCATCTTGTCCATAGACTCCAATAACATTAACAAAAAAATGTTGTGGTGGAATTTGAAGGGCTCCTCCTTCAATTGCTTTAGTAGAAGTTCTATGTCTTTGAACTTCTGGTAAAGCCCTAAATGTGGATCATAAATGCATAACTAACTTGATTATAGAAAAAATTCAATCTGTCATGAAATTTTCTTTAATGTTAAGGACTATTCTTGTTATTATTCTATAATTTCAAATAAATTTTAATGCTAAATTACAACTTAACATAGATTTTTTGATGTGTCATATGAAGTAAATTTCTTTTCAATTAATAAACATATAAAAACATAGCTAGTTAGCTATTTATTGATGGATAATTTCATATTTTTAACCATCCTCTTTGTTTTATTCCATAATATAAGGGTTATATGATAAGTTAGTTCATCCATAATCTCCCTTGCTTCTTATACATCCATCACCACCCATACTCTTATGCCTTGGAAAAACATTCACTATGTTCATTCTGATGACTATGTCTTGAGAAACATAATTATTTTTTATCATTGAGGAAGATGGAATCTGTACCCATGTCCATATAAATTGAATTGATGAAGACTTGTATTATTGTAATGCATTAGTACTTACATTTGGAGCTTTGCATAATTAAGCAGAGGGTAGTGTTGGTTTTTTTCATGTACCTTCTTTTCCATAGACTCTAATAACATCACCAACAAAGTTGCAAACCCTATGGTGGAATTTGGAGGCATTTTTCTTCAGTTTCTTTAGTAGAAGTTCCATGTTTTTTAATTTGCGGGCAAGCCCCATAATGTGGATAAAAAATGAAAATTAACTTGATTGTGACATAATTGTCATAAAGTCGGTATAAATGTTGAGGAATACTCATAAATCAATTATTTGTTTTACTAGAGATATTACGTGAACATGTGTCACATATTGTTGTGTTGTGTCCTTTTATTTGGAGGGGATTATTAAAAACCAATACACATGACTTTGATTTAAATTCATTTGTTCATATTTTAAAATTGGTATGTTCTTAAGGCACATCTATGTTTTGCCCTTATTTAAAATGTTGTCATTTAAAACATACTATCCATTTTTATCTTCCTCAAGGTTCTAGGGAAATGACATGAAAATTTCCTTAAATTGCAAAGACTACAAGGATATTGTAGAAAATGCATAACTAGAAATGGCCTATGCATATGTCACAACCAAATTTAAATAGCTATTTTTTGTTTCTTTTGTATTACTACTGATGAATTAGTTGCACAGGTGTAGACATTTTTAGGGCCAAATTCCACCCCTTGAATTTTTTGTATTTTAACTAGTTCTTATATCTACTTAAAGCTAAAGTGTATATGTTTATGTGTGAACACTATGGTATATATGGATCTATTCGCACCTATGACGACCCCATACCCACTTTGCCAAGTGGATATACTATAAAGCATCGACCTTATATTCAAATTAATATTTATTAGATTTTGTATACATTATGTTTTACACTACTCCATGAAGTTCTTTGGTATGAACGAATACCTTCACACCTAAATGTTTAACACCTTATTACAGAGTTGTGTTATAGGTAAATGTCATGGTTCCTTTCTATCAAGATATTTGTTTAAGTTTATTTTCGCCATGGAATAGGTGGTTTATCTTCTTAAGCGTATTGCGCTCAATACAAATGTTTATGCTAAGTCTTTCTTGGTATGGTGAAACCATACCCGAGGTGTGTTTATCCTAAGGTATTACTAGCCTCACATGCCATGTCTTTACAAAGTGTTAAATGGCACGCATGGTCACAAAGAATATGTGAAGTTAAACAGGGTTTGGCAGTCCCTTCAACACGAATAGTGAGATGAGATTATCGTATATCGACAGTGGAGGTCACTCTACAGTAACCCTAACCCCAACTCATTGCCAATTTTTGGTTTCATTCATCATTTTCGTGTTTGGTCCAGTCAATTGACTTGTGTATGGTCTGGTTTGTTTACTTATAGCCATGGCATGCATTCTTTGAGATGGGCAGTTGGACTAAGGCCCGAGCCATGGAAAGTATTTATCCTCATGGAAGCCAACTATGTTTGTGCTCAGGCTTCTATTTCTTAAAGAAGTGATTGCTATTTCACACACCATTCTACATTGTTTCGTTTTGGTTATAAAATTATAGTTAAGGGTTTTTATTTCCGATGGACTTGACTATCACATACCCAGGATTTCCGCAGGAGTGCAGAGCTTCAAGTTTGAGGGTTTCAGGTGAACCCCTCCTTGTTCCTCTGAGTGTGCCGACTTCGTCAGCTACACAAGTAAATCTTCATTTTAAAGTAAGATTTATTGTGGTTTTACTGTCATGGAATGTAACTCCAAAATCCATATTGTCTTTCTCTTATTTCCGACTCTAAATTTTTGTTTTTTACTTAGTGGTCACATATTCTTTGTTACAATTCAAGATGCACCTCTGGTTCGTGGGGGTTGAATTACTATTCTTTGTGAGCCCATGCCTATTTCATTGTGTAAGGGATTATGATGTTCATATGCCAGGATTACTAATTATGTCGTAAGGATTTTTTACGCCGTAAGGAGTTTCCCTCTTAAATGAACTCCCCCAAATACCTTTCTGTCTTAATCATAGCCGTTAGATCTTTTGTTAGACGATTGAACAAAAATCAGCCGTCTAATTTAATAAAAAATGTTTTAAAACATTAAAAAACACCCTTAAAAAAACGTAATGATATTAGTTATCGAACCGTTTACTCTAACCATGTTATCGAACCCGGCCTGCACGCGGATACCCGCGTTTGATACAGAGTAGGGCGGGGGTGTTGAGGAGGGTGCAGGCGGAGTCGCTCCAGAGGAGGGCGGGGACCTGCAGTGAAGGGTTCGTGCAGAGGATGGCGTAAAAATGATGACGAGGGCTGCAGAGGAGGTTGCATGAGGGCAAGAATCGATCCCTATACCTGATGATAGTGGCATCACGCGGAGCTTCAGAGTGTATTTGTTTTGAATACACTTCGTCAAACTGCTAACAGTTTTAAGGTGAACAAAAATCAAAGCAGCTGGAACTATCTTATGTTAGGTTTGTATTATAAACAATGACTGGAAAACTTCATTCACCTATTTTTTATGCATGTCATGACGTGGGTGTCGTTTGGTATTGTGTTGTGAAGAAGAGCCATCCAACTCTACCCGAACTGGAAGGGCGGGAGTGCTGAGGAGGGCGCAGGCGGAGTCGCTCGATAGGAGGGTGGGGACCTGCAGTGAAGGGTTTACACTGTTTTGGATCAGTATACTTTGGCATCTTTGCCTCCATTAAATGTATCAGTATAGAGCTTGGACAGGCCTGATGTTACTTGACTTGAATAATCTGTAACAGAGTATGGTGTCTAGTCTGATTGGGGAAAGTACTCTGTGACAGAGTATGGTTTCTGTCTGATTGGGGAAAGTTCAATTCTCTTGGCTGGTTGAGTTTTTCCCTTATTGCCTTGAGTAGTCGATTAGGAAAATCAGGGAGCATTCGGGAGACTGCAGAAGTAGGAGGTTCATGCATTGGTCATAGGAAAGAGCTTAACAATTTATGTAGTTTAATGGTGTACTACTTTTAAAAGCTTATAAGAGGAGAATATGATAGGATAAAACCATCAATAACTTGTTTTCAAACAATGGAGACTCCCCAATCCACATTGAGAATGTCAGTGACCCAGCTCTAAATCAAAATATCAAAAACATTCATTCGGATGTGGTTTACAGAACAAGGATGGCAATATTTACAGGTAATCTCATTACTCTGATTATATTTTTTATATTTTCAGTCTGAGTTATCCTGTTTCTACTATTTGAAATCACGGATTTTGCAACAAAATGGGTAGCATGGCCTTGGTTGTATGGCATATATATAATATGATATTCATATGTTTATAAGATTGTTATGGTAGATGAAATTTGTCAAGAACTTCTACAATTTTTTTATTAATTGTCTTGCATTGAATTGATTTATCAACCCAGAGCTCTGGAACAACTTTTGTGGCACCCCAAATGCATTGTCCCCTGCTCAACGTTGTGAAGAGAACTGCAGTTTACCCCTATCTCTCTACTCTGAATTACTACACACGTTCCATTTGACCTCATGCAGCAAACATGCTCTGATCGCATTCATACATTTAGTCTTCTTACTGACATTCTGATCCATCATTCTCATCAAGTGGGTAAGGCGGACGAGCATACTGAGAAATGTGAAACCTCGAAATCCATTTCGCACATGTGTTGCAGTGATAAATATTATTTTGGGTGCGATTAATTTGGGATTGGGGATTTGGGTTTTACAAGAGAAATTGGGAAATGGGTTTGATTTAACTCCCTTGCACGAATGGCTTGTACTTTTAGTGCAAGGATTGGCATGGTTTACACTCGAACAAGTGGGATAAGCGGTCTGTAACGACATTTGTGCGTGTTTGGTGGATCGTGTCATTTTTGCTCAGAACAGTGGATTGTGTTTCAGCTGGACTGAAATTCATCAATGACAGAGAGCTTCCCTATGGCACTATTCTCTCCCTTGTTTCATGGCCATCATGTTGCTTGATGCTCATTTGTGCTGCGAAAAAGGATTAAAAGAGTTCAGAGGATGATCTTCTGTCAAAACCCTTTCTAGCTAGGGATTACCGAAATCATGGGTATCTCAACTCCAGCCAGAGGTTTTCTAAGGAAGATCAGATAACATTGAAGTTAAATTCCATTGTAACTCCTTTTTCCAAGGCAGGATTCTTCAGCAGGATAACATTTTGGTGGTTGAATTCTCTTTTGTCCAAAGGAAAGAAGAAGCCTCTAGAAGAAGATGATTTTCCTTGTGTGTGTGGAGATGATCAAACAAAGAATAATTATACAACATTTACAGAAGAATTGTTGAGGTAAAAACAGAAAAACCCATTTGGCACTCCATCAGTTTTCTGGGCTTTGGTTTGTTGTCACTGGAAAAATCTGGCAAGGACTAGGTTCTATGCTTTTCTCAAAATACTTACTCTGTCTTCTGGACCACTTGTTTTGAATGCTTTTATTGGATTTTCAGAAGGTAGACAGTCATTCAAATATGAAGGATTTGTTTTGGCAGGAACACTCTTTATTACCAAGACCATAGAGTCCATATCTCAAAGGCAATGGTATTTTGGCACTAGACAGATTGGTCTGCAAATGTGCTCTTCACTCGTTGCAGCAATTTATCAGAAACAACTAAAGTTGTCCAATGAAGCTAAACAAGTACATACAGCCGGAGAAATCATGAATTATATGGTGGTAGATGCTTATCGTATTGGCGAACTTCCTTTCTGGTTTCATCAGACTTGGACAACAGTACTCCAGCTTATATTTTCTTTAGGCATCCTCTTCCATGCAATTGGATGGGCCACACTTTCGGCCTTGGCAGTTATCATCATTACCATTCTTTTTAACTCTCCATTGGAAAAGTTACAGCATAAGTCTCAAACTGAACTAATGTCAGCCCAAGATCAGCGGTTAAGGGCTACCACAGAAGCTCTGGTGCATATGAAAGCACTGAAATTGCATGCATGGGAGGAACTCTTCAAGGAAAGTATTGAGAAGCTGCGCAAGGTAGAGTTCAAATGGCTATCTGCGGTTCAGTTTCGGAAAGCCTATAATTCGATGTTGTTTTGGTCATCTCCCATTTTGGTTTCGACTGTAACGTTTATAACCTGCTATTTTTTTTAAATTCCTCTTACTCCAAGCAACGTTTTCACGTTCATAGCCACTTTGCGCCTTGTTCAAGAACCAATTCGACTAATGCCTGATGTAATTGCTGTTATCATTCAAGCAAATGTCTCATTAAGTCGTATCATCAAATTTCTTGAGGCTGCTGAATCACAGGATCGGGTGGTTGAGCGTGTATTTCTTTAGAACTCTGACCACTCTCTTCTTATCAGTTCTGCAACACTAAGTTGAGTTTCCAGTTCATCAAATCCCGCATTGAGAAACATAAATATGGAGGCTAAACATGGCCAAAAATTGGCAATTTGTGGAGAATTTGGATCTGGAAAATAAACTCTTTTAGCTGCAATACTTGGAGAAGTACCAAAGTTAAGGGGCAGTGTGAGTATGAATTATTTACCTCCTTACCTTAACATTGTCAACCATTTAAATTGATTGATTCTCTTTCTTATTGTTCTCAACCCTGCCTCTGCAGTTGCAAGTCTGTGGCACCCTCGCATATGTTTCTCAGACTGCATGGACTCAAACTCGAACAGTATGAAACAACATATTATTTGGGCGTCCCATGGACGAGAAGAAATATCAGGAAGTTATCCTCAAGTCTTCGCTGGATAAATACCTCCAGAATCTTCCCTTCGGTGATCAGACTAAAATAGGAGAAAGAGGTGTCAATCTCAGCGGTGGCCAGAAACAGCAGATACAGCTTTCCCGTGCCTTATATCAAGATTCTGATATTTATCTATTGGATGATCCTTCCAGTGTTGTTGATGCTCATACAGCTACTATCCTGTTTAAGGTTAATATGGCGATTTCCTTCTAATATAAAGGTTTTTAAAGTTATTATGTAGTTGTTACTAATTTGCTTGTTGCACCTTTATACAGCAATGATTTTCATTTTCTTTTGCTACCGCAGATCCTATTAATCACAGATTTTGATGTGTAGGAATACATAATGGGAGCACTGTCAAACAAGATAGTAATCCTTGTAACACACCAAGTTGATTTTCTCTTGGCATTTGATGTTATTCTGGTTAGTAAACAGTTGTCCTAGCCATGTGGAAGCTCTTTGTTTGCTTGTATACAACATTTTGATGAAGTTTTTTAACAGATTGCACATAATTATAACTCTTGTAATTTTAACATATCTAATGCTCATAGCTTTGGCAATTTTTCTTTGAATTTCTACACTAAAGTTTCTCTCTTTTGTAGTTGATGGTAGATGGGGAGATTCATCAAACTGGGAAATATCAAGAACTATTGGTCTCGAGTGAGGCATTTAGGGAGCTTATCAATGCACACAAGAATATTGTTGGTTCCAATGAATCAACAGCCACGATGCCATCCCCAAAATATGAACTGACTAATGACAAGAGAGAAATTCAAAGGAGCAAATCACAGAAAGAATGACTGATTTCAAATAGAGCTCCCAAGGGGGATCAGCTAGTTAAAAGGGAAGAGAAGGAAGTTGGGGACACTGGTTTGAAGCCATATATTGACCATTTGAAACAGAATAAAGGTTTCTTATATTGTTCTTGTGCTGGTCTCGGTCATCTTATATTTCTGATTGGGCAGATTTTAGGAAATATTGGATGGGTGCAAAGGTACAAAGTCTTCAAGTCAGTGTATTAAGTTTAATAATAGTGTACTCAGCCATTGGGTTCACATCTATTGTTCTTATTCCTTCGGTCATTTCTTTGTGTTATTTTGGGGCTTGAGGCATCAAAGTCCTTTTCTGAGCTTCTGAGTTCTTTATTCCGAGCACCAATGGCATTTTTTGATGCAACTCCATTGGGAAGAGTTCTGAGCAGAGTAAGTATTTTATGTAATCACCATGGGCTTCCTTCTTTTCTTTTCGCTCCTTAAAACAAAAAGTGAAATTTGATGCACATCAGGGTAGTAAACTATTGACATTTATCTTCCCCACCTCCTTTTTCAGTTTTCTTCAGATTTTAGCATTCTCGATGTAGACATTCCTTTCTCTTTTGTCTTTGCCATGTCATCTACCATGAATGCTTCTAGCAGTCTTGGAGTTGTGGCTGTTGTAACATGGAAAGTTTTGTTTGTAGCCATTCCAATGATTTATTTGACCTTTCAACTCCAGGTAAACACCACTTCACGCAAGTTTCTTGAGAAGACTTTGTACTTCACTATGAATATTGTGAGAGAAGCTATAATTGATTTTTTGTTTGCTCAATTTAATCAGAAATACTATTTTGCCTCTGCTAAAGAACTAATGAGACTGAATGGTACAACGAAATCACCTATTGCAAATCATTTTGGCGAGTCCATAGCAGGAACAATGACCATTTTTCTTTCAAGGTTGAGGATCAGTTCTTAAAGAAGAACTTAGACCTTATTGATAAAAATTCGAACCCCTTTTTCTACAGTTTCTCGGCAAATGAATGGTTGATTCATCATCTAGAGATGTTAAGTGCAACTGTTCTTTTCTCCTCTGCTCTTGCTATGGTTCTACTCCCAAAGGGCAGCTTCAATCCTAGTATGAACGATGAAACTAAGGGTCATCTGTGGGAGATATATGCTATTACTGTATGCTTTTATGTACACGATGATGATGCCTAACATTTGAACTGGTGCAGGTTTTGTTGGGATGGCACTATCATATGGTCTGTCATTGAACATGTCATTGGTTTCCAATATTCACATCCAATGTACACTTGCAAACTACATTGTTTCTGTAGAACGCATCAAACAGTGCATGCACATTCCTAGTGAGGCACACTGGTTTGAAGTTGGGGACACTAGTTTGAAGCCATATATTGACTATTTGAAACAGAATAAAGGTTTCTTATATTTTCCTTATGCTGGTCTCGGTCATTTTATATTTCTGATTGGGCAAATTTCAAGAAATATTTGGATGGCTGCAAAGGTGCAAAGTCTTCAAGTTAGTGTATTAAGTTTAATAACAGTGTACTCAGCCATTGGGTTCACATCTATATTGTTCTTATTCCTTCGGTCATTACTTTGTGTTATTTTGGGGCTTGAGGCATCAAAGTCCTTCTTTTCCAAGCTTCTGAGTTCTTTATTCCGGGCACTAATGGCATTTTTTTATGCAACTCCATTGGGAAGAGTTCTGAGCAGAATAAGTATTTTATGTAATCACCATGGGCTTCCTTCTTTTCTTTTCACTCCTTAAAACAAAAAGTGAAATTTGATGTACATCAGGGTAGTAAACTACTGACATTTATCTTCCCCACCTCCTTTTTCAGGTTCTTCAGATTTCAGCATTCTCGATGTAGACATCCCTTTCTCTTTTGTCTTTGCCATGTCGTCTACCATGAATGCTTATAGCAGTCTTGGAGTTGTGGCTGTTGTAACATGGCAAGTTTTGTTTGTAGCCATTCCAATGATTTATTTGACCTTTCAACTCCAGGTAAAACGCCACTTCACGCAAGTTTCTTGAGAAGACTCTGTACTTCACTATGAATATTGTGAGAGAAGCTATAATTGATTTTTTGTTTGTTCAATTTAATCAGAAATACTATTTTTCCTTTGCTAAAGAACTGATGAGACTGAATGGTACAACGAAATCACCTATTGCAAATCATTTTGGCGAGTCCATAGCAGGAACAATGACCACTAGGGATTTCAAGGTTGAGGATCAGTATTTAAAGAAGAACTTAGACCTTATGGATAAAAATTTGAACCCTTTTTTCTATAGTTTCTCAGCAAATGAATGGTTGATTCAGCGTCTAGAGATGTTAAGTGCAACTGTTCTTTGCTCCTTTGCTCTTGCTATGGTTCTACTCCCAAAGGGCAGCTTCAATCCTGGTATGAACAATGAAACTAAGGGTCGTATGTGGGAGATATATGTTGTTACTGGATGCTTTTATGTATACGATGATTGCCTAACATTTGAACTGGTGCAGGTTTTTTTGGGATGGCACTATCATATGGTCTGTCATTGAACATGTCATTGGTTTCCAGTATTCACATCCAATGTACACTTGCAAACTACATTGTTTCTGTAGAACGCATCAAATAGTACATGCACATTCCTAGTGAGGCACCAGCTGTTATAGAAGATTGCAGACCACCAGATAGTTGGCCCTCGCATGGGAAGGTGGAATTGCAAGACTTGAAGGTACTTGAGTTGTGCATTCCAAGAAGATGAATGTGTTAACATTTATTTTTTTAACTAAAATTTGAATTGTTTATGATGTTTGCAGTCGAATATATTTTGATATGTGTGTAGATTAGATATAGAGCCAACAGCCCCCTTGTTTTACGGGACATTACATGTACATTTGAGGGAGGGAAAAAGATTGGCATTGTTGGGCAAACAGGAAGTGGGAAGACCACTCTCATTAGTGCTATTTTTCGATTAGTGGAACCTGCAGGGGGTAGAATCCTTATAGATGGTTTGGATAATACCTCTATTGGGCTTCATGATTTGCGGTCGTGCCTTGGGATTATTCCTCAAGAACCAACTCTTTTTCGAGGAACTATTCGCTTCAACTTGGATCCATTATCTGAGCACTCAGATTTGACAATTTGGGAAGTATGTAAATGCTATTCAACATAACATCTCATTGAATTTATCATATGTAGAATGACAATAGTAAATAATGCTTTGAATTTATTTTCTTTTTTTATTAAGGTTATGAACAAGTGTCAACTTGGAGACATTGTAAGAGGGAAGGTGGATGGCCTAGATGCACCAGGTAAATTTTTTATTAAATATATATTTTTAAATGTCATGGAATTCTTTGACATGAGGCCAAGAATTTGGCTGTTATATTTGCAAGTTTTTCATGGCACTAAAAGATCAATAAAATGCAGTGGGGGACGATGAAGAGAATTGGAGTGTAGGACAAAGACAATTATTTTGTTTGGGACGTGCATTGCTAAGGAAAAGTTGAATCCTTGTTCTAGACGAAGCAACAGCATCAATAGACAATGCTACAGATGTCATTCTCCAAACAATAATTAGAAAGGAATTTGCAGATTGCACTGTAATTACCGTTGCACACAGGATACCGACTATTATGGATAGTGACATGGTGGTTGCCTTCAATGATGGTAAGGCCCTGTAATTGTATCTTATCTCTGTGTTGTATGCATGGATTGGTTTCAACTGAATTTGTTGCAGTTGAGGAAATGGACAGTAGTGAAAGTGAGTCTATTCATTTCTACCTAATTTGAATGCTTTTGATTTGAATTCATGCAGGTGAGATGGTGGAGTGTGATCATCCATTGGAGCTGATGGAAAGGGAAGGATCGTTATTTGCGAGGCTTGTGATAGAGTATTGGTCCCACACATCAAATGCTTTTCTTCATGCAACAAGCACTAAATGAATAACCTTTCCGTCTCTCTACCCAAATCATGAGATCTTTGGTCGATGCTTTAACTCTTGCATGAAAAGATAATTGTAGCATTGGTGACCTTATTGTTCAATTGATGTATTCTCGTGTTAGATAAGATCGCATTGTAACAACGATCAAAATGATGGGTCTACGAAAATCTGGGAGGCCAGTTCCAAATTTGTCATACGTTTGCATATTTTGTGCACTGTATGGGCTGCGATAGCTTTATAATTTTTGTACTCTTTAGACATTCTTGCAAGAGGAATGTGATGGCCTTTTTATTTTTGTACTCTTAGACACTCTTGGTAGTGCCAAATGGTACTTTGAAATATTGTTGTTATAAAATAATAGCTACATTGCACAAGCATCTAGAATGTCGAAACATTGGGAAGGTGGATATGATTGTTTATAACATCAAAGTTTCTTCACATTGCACAAGTATCTAGAATACATGAACATTGGGAATGTGGATATGAGGGTTTAGAACAATGAAGTTCCTTCCAAATTTACAAGAAACGTCGGGTTGGGAGTGGCAATACTATAAATTAAATAATTATGAAAAAACATTCTAAATCGCAATACATCTTATAGTGAGTGGCGCATTGATATATCATATTTCAATTTATAAAATTTGTGAAGGTATTACTTACCAATTTTCAGATTACATTCATACCCTGTTTGAAGGTATTACTCACCAATGTTCAGTTTACATTCATACTCTGTTTGAAGGTATTACTTACCAATGTTCAGATTACATTCATACGTTGTTTGAAGGTATTACTTACCAATGTTCAGATACATTCATGATAGATGAATGTAATCCACGTATATTTGGTTAAATTCAAAACTGACTGAAATATAATGCCAATATTGGAATGCTATGCTTCTTATAAATGTGTATACTCTACTATTTATTTCAATCAAAATGTGGGCTATTTCTGAACTATTTTGTCTCCTAGGAATGCTTAAGATTTTAGTATTTAAATTTTATTTCAATCAAATGCCTCCTATATGTTGGAAATGCAATATGGTATATACTATAGTATATCAGACTTTACTATGTTAGTATACTAAACTATTCAACAAGTTACAATGTCGTATCGTTTCTTTCACCTCTTCCATTACAATATAATTGTATTTTCTAAAAACCCCTTAAATAGGTAGCATATGGAAAAATTACATCTCGGAAGAGGTACAAAAACATGTTCACATAAACAAAAACAACTACATGGATAATGGATAACCTCTACATGACATTACTATTATTTACCAAATAGCCATATTCGAATACACATAACTAATCATTTCAAGTATAACTCATTATCATCCACCCTAGCCTTCAACAATGTCCATTCACATGTTGCTATTTCTCCACACACTAATATTATTTACAAAATACCCATATCCAAAATACACATAACTATTACTTTCAACTCTAACTTATTATCATCCACCCTTTTTTTCAACAATGTCCATTCACATGTCACTATTCTTTCACAAACTATTATTATTTACAAAATATCCATTTTCAGAATACACATAACTAACTATTGCAATTGTAACTCATTATCATCCACCCTTTCTTTCAACAATGTCCATTCACATGTCCCTATTCTTCCCCACTCTATGATATTCTTCCCCACTCTATACATGTCCTTGTTCTTCCCCACTCTGTTATTCTTCACCACTCTATGCCTTACGGCGTTTTCTTTGCAACATAAGGTGCAAATGCTAGTTATACTTCTCCTTTCAACAAGCGAGGCTTGCTAATTTTCCAGATTACGTTTGCTTCCTCCTTAGTGTTTTTTTAACTAAACCCCACAAATAAATTTCTTATGTATTGTGGCTTATTGGCTTCTTGTAGCTCCCTTCACGGTGTTTCAATGTTCAAGGATACAACCTTCATTTTCCGTTTCAAAGGGTCTCGAAGATAGGTAATATTCTTCCTGCATTAAACATGGGGTTATTATGTTTTGTTCAGAACTTTCCCTTAAGCATCCTTCTTTCTTAATTTTCTTTGTTGTCTTGTTTTGAACGTAATTTTCACCCCCTCGTGAATTTTGTATCTAAAATTCCTAAACGGCTAACTCACAACTACTAATCTTCACTTCCGCTGCAACAGGTCGGCCCCTTCCTTTCTAGTTGTCGTGTGATTTGGTGACTACTATGAAGGTTTGAGGTTTTGATGTTGAGCATGTCTTACCAAAATACGGTGTAGCTTGACCATATATGCAGTCCTTACCTTAGTTGTAGGGTTTGGAGAATACAAATTCATTGAGTGAACTTTGTTCACCATCATATTGTAACATGTAGCGTATTCTCACGTTATAATTTTAAACTCTCTCAGAGATACATAAATATTTTCATAATAATAATTACTCTTTAATACGCCATCTATGCATTGGGACTGTTAATGTTTTATACTCATTTCCTCGGTGTATGTTTTCCATCATTTGATATCGTTTCTTAAGAATGAGGTCACGAATGACTACTGTGTATTACATTTTGGTTTCTTTTAAAAAGAAAGAATATATGGTCCTTTATTATTTATATGAATCCCCTCTATTATGCTCGACTTGTCACTATAATTCTCTTTTGTTTATTTTTTCTATTTACAAGTTAAAACACAGTAACTAATGTAGCAAGATATCTACACTTATGTTTTGTTGATGTAAAAATTAATAGAATAGAAATTACTTGCATGAGTATCCCCTGCGAGGTATAACTTAAGGGAAAATATTCACTATGTTTTGTCTATAATTTTTTCTTCTCATTTGGATTTTCTCATATTGCTTCACAGTCTAATGATAATAGTCACATGTTAGTATGATTAGGCAAGTAATAACTCAGCAAAGAATGTTTTTACTTTTTCTAGTCTGAGAATGTGTCACCGAGGCTTGACTACATTCATTCTCACAAAATTGTGTGATATTCTCTTCATGGATTTTGTCCCTTTTCTGAGAAATGCTTTATTTACTCCATTGGCATGGAAATTTCCATCATTATACTAGTTAACGTTGCTTTTCTAGAAAGTTCAGAAGTTCTGGTTTTTTTCTTACTATCGTTCAATTATCTCTTATAAGAGTACAATCGCTTCAGCGTCTACTATAACTCTTACATTTGTTTTTCCTTTCATTTCCATATATATATACATATATATACACATACATATATATATATATATACATACATACATATACATACATACATGCATGCATACATATATACATACATATATATATACATAGATACATATACATATACATATACATATATATCGTTCTTAAGTTACAAATCAAACCTTGTTGTAAACACTGATGTTCCTCGGGATATTCTTGCTCGCTAATAAATAATTTTACTGGCCTTGCATCGAATTAACTTCAGCCACTATAAATATATTAAAAAGGAATATTGACAATAATTAATATATGCCTTTGATAAAATAATCATACTTTGCACACAAGATACACCAATATTTAGATTTGATCTACCTATATTCGTCAAAAATCATTTGTCATGCTTTTTCTTCTAAATCAAATACTAATCAATATGGAAGTTATATCATTTCCATGCACGTTATCCATCACATCCTAAGGTATTTATCAGGATACTTACAAGATCAACAACACATTAGTCATCACAATATGTTATATCTATCATAATATTGAAAGGATCAACCTCTTTCATTTCCTATACCAATCCTTAATATACAATCTATTTTTAAACATAACCATATGCATGAGAATAATTACATATTCATCCAAAATATTTTTTGAATCATTCACATGAATAATTATGCACAAAATTCTGAACCGAAATCGATGCAGCAAATCGTACTTAGTGAGCACACTCATCACCCAACAATGAACTTTACCTCTAGTTCCCCCGAGTTGAGAGTACTTTCCAAGGAGATCAACAACCCCTATTGATCCCTTTCCCAATTTTTTCAAACCTTTCTTCCATGTTTGATTTTTCCTTTAGCGGCGTCCCTCTTTTGTGGTCCCTAACATCCACTTACCTAGGATTTTCCTTACATGTCCGATTTTATCTCTTGTGGCGTTTTATGCTTATCCCAACTTATCATATTTCCCCAACTAAGTGATTTAATGGATTTTCTCTCCTATCCATTAAATCTGATCTATAACCTTATCTAGAATCTTTATCATGGAATAATTATCTCAGGGAAGAATTTCATCTTCAAGTATCTCATTCCCAAGTGCTTTCAACCCCATTTATTTACTTAATAAAAATATTTATCTACATAAATATTTCAATATACTTCATGGTTTTTTGTACATTCTTAGTAACATAATCCAATCTAAATAAATAAACATTACAACAATGGACAGATACATTCTTCCCCCCCCCCCCCCCCCCCCCCCCCCTTTTATTCACACTGTCCTCAGTATTTATTTTCTAATTACTTCCTTCTGAAACAGTGCTGGATAATTTTTCTGCATTTCATCTTCCCGCTCCCATGTAGCCTCTTCGGGTGCAAAATGCTTCCGTTGCACTTTAGCTCGGATGGTGGCTCGATTCTGAAGCCAAATCTCTTTCCGACCTAGGATACAAAGAGGTTCTACTAGAAATTATCCTTTGGGTTCCACCTGTAGAATTTTCCAATCAATTATATGAGAGATATCATGTATATATTTCTTAAGTAAATATACATGAAAAACATTATGAACTTTAGCATGACTGGGCAATGATAATTGATAAGCTATGGGTCCAACTCTATCCAGAATTTCAAATGGCCCAGAAAATCTTGGTGCTAATTATGGAGAGGTTCCTATTCTTAAGGTACTTTTTCTTGGTTTCACCCTTAAATAAACATGATCTCCTATTTTGAACTCTCTCTATGTTCTTTATCTATTCACATAATGTTTTTGTTTGTTCTTTGCAATTTTAATGTTCTATTGAATCCTCTGCACTCTTTGCTCCATTTCCTATAAGGCATCCATCCCAAGTATCATTCTATCCTCCGGTTGACTCCAACTTAGAGGTTTATGGAATTATATGCCATACATGGCTTCAAAAGCCTCATTTTTATGGATGTTTGATAACTATTATTATAAGAAAATCTTACCAAATGGAGAAAATCCTCACATTTGGTGGGTTTGTCCATGACGTACATTCTCAACATTTCCTTCAATATATGGTTGGTTCTATTAGTTTGTCCATTCGTTTGAGGATGATATGTCATGTTCAAGTTTATTGAGTTCCCATGCCCCCAAACAGGACCTTCCAAAACTTTGAGGTGAATTTGGCATCCCTATCTGACACTACTATCCTAGGTACTCCATGTAAATGAAAAATCTCCTTCATGGAGATATTAAAAATATGTGATGCACCATAAGTAGATTGTACTTGTATGAAATGAGTTGCCTTACTTAAGGTATCCCCCACGACCATGATGAAGTCATGCTGCATCTTGGTCGTTGGTAATCCAGTGATGAAATCTAAGGAAATTATTTCCCACTTCAAGCCAATGATAGGTAGTGGATTCAGCAACCTGGTAGGCTATTGATTTTCAACCTTTACCTTTTGACACTCTAAGCATTTTGATAAATATTCAACCACCTCTTCCTACATACCTAGCCAAAAGAAATTTTTCCTTAATGTTGTGATCATCTTTTGGTACCCAGGATATCCCGCATAATGCTTCTTATGATAATCATAAAGTATCATTTGTTTCAATCCATGTACATTGGGAACATACAATCATTTCCTGTAAATCTGCAATTTTTCATAATTTTCTGTGTAGCTAGGAATGTTAATCTGCTGCAATTTTTGTTGGATTTCCAAGTATTTTGGGTCATTGGTTATGTAATTTTTAATTTTATCACAATGTATTAACCTTGCTAACAGACACTTCCTTTAAAGTGTAAGCATGTCTTCTCAAAGCATCTGCTATCTTGTTTTCTTTCCCTTTTATGTGTCTAATGTCAAATTCAAATTCAATAAGAAACATCATCCACCTAGCTTGCCTAACATTGTTATTAGGTTGAATGAAGAGATATTTTACACTGATTTGATCGGTTACCAAAGTGAATTTATTTCCTAACAAATAATGCCTCCACATATTTAAGGCATGTATGATTGAAACTAGCTCTAAATCATATACAACATAATTATTTTCATGTATTTTCAACTTTTTGGATTTGTAAGCTATCATAGAATTGTCTTTCATTAAAACTCACCCTGACCCCCCCAACCAAGCATCCATACAAACTGTAAATTATTTACCTGAATATGCAAGTTTTAGGATAGGTGCTACTGTGAGTATATGTTTCAACCTATCAAAACTCTCTTGACATTTGGTAGTCCATTCAAATTTTACTCCCTTTTTCTGTAAGCGGGCGATAGGATATGTTATATTTGAGAATCTTTCTATAAATCTTCAGTAGTATCCTATGATTTCCATAAATGAATGAACAAAAAATACATCCTTTGGTATGGACCAATTTACCATGCCCTTAACCTTCTGAGGATCCACTTCTAGTCCTTCCTTAGAAATGATATGGCTCAAGTATTGTATTGTGTTTTTATAGAACTCACATTTACTAAACTCTTCATATAGTTGATTTTCCCTTAGAGTTTACAACACCAATTTTAAGTGTTCCTTATGTTCCTCTTCATCTTTGGAAAATATTGGGACGTCATCTATGAATACCAGCACAAATTTTTCCAAATATTTGCTAAATATACTATTCATCAAGCACATAAAGGTTGGTGGTGCATTAGTAAGGCTGAATGGTCACACTAAAAACTCGTAGTGTCCATATATCGTCCTAAAGGTTGTCTTATGAATGTCCTCATTTTAATTCTCAATTGATGATATTTCGTCGTTAAGTCAAATTTTGAAAAAATGGTTTCTCCTCTTACTTGATCAAATATATCATTGTTAACTTGTTTACTTGTAAATGTGCCATCCTTATTTTTGAAAAAAACAAAAACAAGAAAAAACAAAAAACAAAAAAATAAATACAAAAAAATAAAAACAAAAAAACAAAACAAAGCAAAAAAAACAAAAAACAAAACAAAACAAAAACAACAAAACAACAAAACAAAAACAACAAAAAGCAACAAAACAACAAAGAAAACAAAAAACAAAACGAAACAAAAAACAAAAAAACAAAACAAAGCAAAAAACAAAAAAACACCAAAACACAAAAACAAACAAACAAAAACAAAAACAAACAAACAAACAAACAAAAACAAACAAACAAACAAAACAAGAAAACAAAAAAAAACACATAAGAGCCCCCTGTGATGACACATTAGGCCTAATATAGCTTTTGTACAACAGTTCCTGTAGCTACATTTTTAGTTTCAGTAATTTAGGTGGACTCATTCGGTAAGTATCTCAAGGCATTGGGGTTGCATTGAGTACCAAATCAATGGAAAATTTGATATCCCTTCAAGGGGGTAAACCTAGAATTTCTTCTGAAGACATCACGAAACTCCTTAATAACAACAGGGTATCTAATTTTGATTCTTATTCTTGTTGGTTACTTACTTCTACATGAACCATAAATAATTAGCACCCCTTCCTTGCATTCTTTTCAATTTGTAAGGCTGAAATTTTTCGAACTAATATGGGTTTTTTTATGCCTTGAATTATTTGAGTTTGTCCTTGTTGATTCACACATATCACTATTTTTTCTAAACAATTTATAATGGCCACTTTCTTTTCCAACTAGTCCTTTCCTATTAGTACATCATATGATCCTAGGGGAAGTAAATTTAATTTTATTATTGTATAATAGCCCTTTAAGTCAAGATGACACTATTTTACATGGATGATTACCCTTCTCTTGTTGTAGGTTGCTAATTGTACCAGCCAGGAAGTCTCATATTTTTCAATTTTAAGTTTACATTTTTTCTGCTACCTGTTGGCCAGTGTAACTTAAACTAGCCCCTAGATCAATTAAAACAGAAATAGGTCAGTCGAAAACAGTACCTTCAATTTCAATCATTGTTTATGGATGTTCCACTTGTCTATTCTACAACGTTGCGCTTATCATGGGAATATCTCTAGCAATATCATTCACCGTGGTGGCTTCATGGATAGCTTGGATATTCTGAATGGATATGGGATTATGAAGACAATCCATTAATAAATGAGGTTCACCACACCCCAAGCACTTCATTGGTTCTTTTTCTTTACCCCCACCAATCATTTTGTTGTTCAAATCCATAGGTTTTGATCCAGCTTCATATGGGTTCGGATGATTCACGTTCCCCTTGTTGAACTTTTTCCTTTTAATGTTCCTTTCCAAAGTTCCTGAGAGAATGAGGTTTTTGTCGTTTTGATCCAATTGCGGGTTTATCTTTGTCTTTATTCTGCCAAAATTTGGGGCCTTCAACATTATTCTTGAACTGATGATAACACAACTCTATCTTCCTCATTGCTTCATCCATTGTATTAGAATTGTCAAACTCAATATGTTCTCTATAGACAGCAGGCAAACAATTCACTAACTATTGTACTTTGCCTTTTTCTTCTTTAATATAGGGAACATACCACAAAAAATTGGTAAACTTTGCCACGAATTCATCCATGGTTAACTATCTCAACCTTAACTCATGGAACTCCTTTGCATGATAATCATAATAACATTCATTTAAATATGTTTTTAAAATACTTCAGAAATTTCTCCCACGATATTGTCTTTTCCTCCAACAAATGCACACTTTTAGCTTCTTCCCACGTGAGGGAAGATTTACCTTGCAACTGATAGATGGCCAAACTGGCCTTTAAGTTTCTCTCATATTCATATACTTGGAAAAAAAAAAATCATATTGAGCAACCATGCTTCGACATCCTCCTCTTTTTCCCCATCAAAAATAGGGAGCTTAATTTTTCTAAATTCCCCTTGTGAGTTTGTTTGTTTCTTTTTTTTCTGCATTCTTGGGTATGTTCTATCATACTCCCCCCTACTTTCAGATTACTCTTATTCTGTTCCCCTTTTATTTCCTTTTAATATTTCAGGTTCCCCCATTTTATGGCTATACTTATTAGTCAAACCCCTGATCATTCTTTCATGTTCCTTGCTGGCCTTTAATAGTCACTCAGTAGTGCTCCTCAGGTATGCCAATTCTTCCTAAAAGATTCTAATAACATCCATGAATTGAGTAGTTGTTCGGGTGGCACCATTTCCCAATTGAACATACAATTCTTCAGCTTTAGTGATAGCTGGATCCTCCTCGGTCATTTTTTCTGTATTTAGTCACATGCTTACCTTACAATTCAATAAAATTAATTATTAGTTCTTCTTTCAATATTGCTCTTTTTCAAATTTACACAATCTTATTTATTACTTTTTGTAGTGGCTACTTGGCCCAGTGGTGAAATTGGGCTCTGATACCATATGTCACTAACATAATTTAATTGGCTAAATAAATTTCTTTTATGTTACTACTCATGAACTAGTCGCACAGGGGTAGACATTTGTAGGGCCAAAATCCACCCCTTGAATTTTTCATAATTTGTCTTTTTCTTTTATCTATTTAAAGATAAATTTTCAATGTTTGTGTGTGAACACTATGGTCTTATACAGAGGTATTCGCACCTACGATGACCCCATACCCACTTTGGTAGGTGGAGATACTATAAAGCATCAACCTTATATCCAAATTAATATTTATTACATTCTTGTATACATTAATTTTTTACACTACTCCATGAGGTTCTTTGGTATGAACGAACCCCTTCACACCTTAATGTTTAACACCTTATTGTAGAGTTGTATGCTAGGTAAATGTCATTGTTCCTTTCTATCAAGATATTTGTTTAATTTTAATTTTTCCATGGAATAGGTGGTTTATATTCTTAAGTAAATTGTGCTCAATACAAATGTTTATGCTAAAGTATTTCTTGGTATGGTGAAACCCTAGCCAAGGTGGGTCACTCCTAACGTATTACTGGCCTCACATACCATGCCTTTACGAAGTGTTAAATGGCGTACATGGTCTTGGAATGGTGGCACAATCAACCGTGAACACGTATACCCTACACATGTGAAGTTCAACATGGTTCCACAGTCCCTTCTGCATGAATGGTGAGATGAGATTATTGTGAATCGACAGTGGAGGTCACTCTAAAGTAACTCTAATCCAAACTCATTACTAATTTTTGGTTTCATTCATCATTTTCACGTTTCATTCAATAAATTCACCTATATATAGTCTGTTCAGTTCACCTGTAGCCATGGAACGCGTTCTTGGTGATGGGAATCTGGACTAAGGTGATTTGTGGCAAGGATTCATCCTCACGACTTTCCAGGTATGTTTGTGCTAAGGCTTCGATTTCTTAAAGAAGTGATTTCTACTGCACACATTGTTCCACATTCCTTTGTTTTGGTTATAAAATTATAGTTAAGGAATTTTATTTCCGATGGACTTGACTGTCACATACTCAAGATTTCCATAGGAGTGCATAGCATGAAGTTTGAGGGTTTCAGGTGCCCCCTCCTTATTCCTCTAGGTGCACCAACTTTTTTAGCTACACAAGAAACTCTTCATTTTTAGGGAATATTTATTATGGTTTTATGGCCATGGAATGTAACCCAAAAATTCATATTGTCTTTATCTTATTTTTGGCTCTAAATTTTTGTTTTCACTTAGTGGTTATGTATTCTTTGTTATAGTTCAAGATGCACACCTCTAGATGATGGGGGTTCAATTACTATTCTTTGTGAACCCAGGTTGATTTCTCTTTACTAGGGATTATGATGTTCAAATGCCAGGATTCCCAGTTATACTTCTCCTTTTAACGTGTGGGGCTTACTAAGTTTCAAGATTACATTTTCTTCCTCCTTAGTGCATTTTTAACTGAACCCCACAAATAAATTTCTTTTGTATCGTTGCTTATTAGCTTCATGTACCTTCCTTCATGGTGTTTCGGCGCTCAAGGCGACAACCTTTTTTTTCATTTTGAAGGGTCTTGAAAACATGTAATATTCTTCTTGTATTCAGCAGGGGGTTATGTTGACGGTGTTGGACCCGCCAACATGTCAGGGGATCTCCCCGGTAAGAAGTCCCAACTAGACCTCAGACTGTTTGGGAGTAGGAGTCCCAACAATGGGTAGTAAATCTATGCCTTGTCTGTGATAGTGCATAGAGGTAAGCAATATATCCTTGTCGAAAGCAAGTGTATGACCTTGCAGCGAGTCAAGAGAGATGCATGGGGAGGTTCTAACATGTGAAGGGGGGATGTTATGAAACCATCTTCAAGAAATATAGAAAAGATAGATCCACGCCTTAGTATTCAGCCTCTTCGAGGGGGCAACCTCCTTTACATTACATAAATGAACAATTCTTGGATGATACAAATGAAAAGACCTCCTTTCTATATATAGGAGTCTAAGGGGTCATAACATAATCAGAGCCTACATAACAATAATAATGTAAGGGCACAATAATAACAATAGTGGGCTTCTATGGGGCACAATAGTAACAATATGGGCACTACATGGGTACATCAATATAATAAGTGGGTTGTACTAATAACAATAAAGGGTTGCACTAGTAGTATAGGGGCCTAATATGCCCCTCTCCTTCAAAAGTGTTGTCCTCAACGCTTGAGTAGTTCTTGATGATTTTGTAAAAAATTCTTGTCCTCCCCTGTGGAATCTTTAGTGGGTAAGTTCTTCCACTTGATGAGATACTCTGAAATTGATCGATTTCGTAGCTGCGGAGTTCTTTTTTCTATGAATGCTCCAGGTTCCAATATGATTTTTCCTTCCTCTTCAATTTCTGGCAATATTGTTTGAATTAGGATCTTTTGCAACTTTTGAATAAGTGGCCATACT
>APFE031547763.1:8193-54004 GCA_000404065.3 Pinus taeda
AAATAAATTAATCATAAATCTATTCTAAATTATTTTATTAATTATGAAAAGAAATTAATATATGAATTAATCATAAATATAATAAGATTTTTCATTATGGAGGGATCATAAAAAAATTTAATATATAAATAGGATTTGTTACAATATCATGGGCCAATATCATGCATTACTAATATCTCATGCTCAAAAAATATCATTCATATTCATATGACTCATCTTCACATCATATTAATCAATTTAATTAAAAAAGAGAAAGAGCATAACTACTTTGGATATAAATCTTTGTGTAGACTACTAAAAATATGCTAGAATATTATTAGGCGATTAAATCTCTACCATCCACCTAATAATTATTGATAATTAAATTAATATTCTAAATGCATTCTGGTAATATTTTGATAAAATCACGTGGGGATTTTTGTAAATCCAACTTATAACGTAAAACTTCAAGATTTTGGGTGCTCAACATGTTTTTGATGGTACCAAATCTATTTTCACCATCAAAACATGATTCAAACACTGCTATTGCCAGATTCCGACCACTTTTGACACCTCGGTGGACTTGTCCATTCTAATATTCATATTTTCTTATTATTATAGTTATTTTATCTTTTTCCTAACCACATCCAATTAAAGTGTTGTAATGGTTTATGAGAAATTAAATTATTTATTTAGTTAGTTAGACGAAGTTTTATTAAAAAAATGATTGATTTGTCCACTCATTAAGTTTTACTCCATACACATCGGTAAACTAAATACTATTATTCCTTACACCTCCATAAACAAAGAAATGGGTTGACTATATCCCACAACGCACAAAAATGAGGCCTCATGCATCATTTTAACATGTACCTACATTATACGACTAAATTATTTTTATTAACAATTTTCCTTGGTTTTCAACAATATTACTTTTACCATTTTTTATATTCATCTAACATTTTTATTTAACATCAAAATCAACTTGTGTTACCATTATTATCTTGGCTAAGAACAAAATAAGTCATAATTAAGCTCTCCATAATACAATTGTCTAAACTACACAAACATACTCTAATACATGAATTTTGAGATTTATTAGTTGTATATAATTTAACTATATCGACTCATACATATTTTCTTAAAAATAACTCTCCACCATTTTAAATTAACAAGAGTATGGCATGAGAAAGGATGATGTGTCATAGGGGGTGGTGGGGTCTATGTCTCACCTTGCAATGAATAGAGGAGACTTGGCACACTATCTCCCATCCATATGTCATGGCAGTTATGAAACCATCCAAGATCTAGGGAACTCCATTTATGTCACCTAGTTGTTGCTACCATATGTTCACTTCTTCTCGGATGTTTCAAGTTATACTCCTCAACGACTTAATCACTTCAATTTGCACTCCTTCGCCCATTTCTCAACAATGGACAATGAGTGTTTCCTTCAGTTCCTTGCTCCATTTGTGGCTTTCAAAAGCAAAAGTTAACAAGAATAATTCTTCTCATGATCCTCTATTCACTTAGTGCTCAATCTTCATAGTTCTTGCCCCCCATATTTTCATTCTTAATCATTATTCATGCTTCAATCCCTAGCATGATGAGGCATTAGGCTCAATGCCATAGGGGAGGTGATACTCACAACTCACAAGGTGGTTGATGCAGCAAGTTCAAAGTTAAATCTTCAGCTCAAAATTTTCATGAGGAGACTTCTCCATAAATTTAGCATGACCTTAGGGAGGTTGAGGAGGACACTCTTCAGGAAAATGACTATCATTTAGAATATGAAATTATTACAAATATTGTAGCTTAGGTCCTTATTACTAACCATGCTCTTGGGTGCGGGAATTAATATATAATTTGCATTATTGATTCATAATGGAAGATGAAGTCTCTATTGGGAAAAGTTCTCCTTGAGGGAAATGATGCAAAGGATTAAATTCTTCTTATGTTAGATGAAATGCAAGGATACCAACCAATGAGTAGCAAGTATTGAAGCTAGTCTTTCCTAAGGCCCAGGAGCTATTGGTTAAGTAGAAGCCACACCTCTAATTTTTTGAATGAGTACTAAGCCTTTGGATCCTCTATTTTTTAGTTTTGGTACATATATTACCATAGGAAAGGACAAGAATCTCAAATTACTTTGTATGCCCTTCTTATGGACTTGTCATAGAATCACATTTTGTTTTATTTTGAACTGGAACTGTTTAAAGACAAAATCGTGATGCACTTCGAACAATTTAATTTCCCAAGTTGCATATGAAAGGCATACATGATGCCTTTGAGAATGTAACTTTCTAAACGACCAATGAAGTTGGCTTCCTCAATACACGCCCCCCCCCCCCCCCCCCCACCCCCAACCCAAAAAATAAACAAATAATAAAATTGACCCAACTCAACTAACCCCATGAATGTGTTGTTCAATAATTGTCACTCAACTAAATATGAAACACACTTGATGACTACACTTGGAGCCCTAATGAAGATTCCCTAACCCTTATCCTACTCCCAATGTTCTTATGGATGAAGAATCCTAAAAACCCCAAGGTATGTACTATAAATTCATGAACAAACATAAACAAAATCAAATTTTAATATCTTTAACACATCATAACACAATGACCCCTTTGCTAGCTTGTAGAATACTCTTTCCTCTTTCCAATGAGCCCTCACCCATCCTCTAACTCCGAGTAGGCTAAGAAAAAATGATTTTTTAAGATAAAATATCATATTCTCTACCCTTGCTGACCTAAGCTCAGCTAAATTAAGACAAACTCGCTCTAAAGTGTGAAAATTTCTAAATAGAAATCTTACTGCAATGATTAATATTATCTCCTCAACTTATTATCTCATAAATAAGTTATTCACAGTGTTCTTATGGAAAATATTGAAATATATTCTACTCACCCATCATAATTAAAACATTACAAATGGTAAATGTAAGGAAAAATATTGGCACAAATACAATCACAATGACAGTTACTTTTGGACAACTGTCCTTGAAGAAAACCCAATGTGGGAAAATTGGTCCAGCAAATGAGGGTTTTATTATTCTTTAGCAAATTCTCATGTACAAATTACAACCAGCAAAATAGGAATTAGAAATTTTACACACACTTCGTGACAAATTTCTGACCCAGGTGAAACATTTCTTCTTCCTCGGAATCCTTTTGTGTCCCTCTACATCAAATTTACCACATTGGCCCAGTGTCAAGTTACCCACACAAGCTTTGCATCAATCTCCCTTTGTGCTACCTCTTTCTACATCACCTTGTTCCTTCTCTGCTTCTTGCTTCCTTGCACTCTCTAAATATGTTGATGCCCTCTCTTCCTTTCTCACCTGCAACTCTCCCTTTGATTCAATTTTCTCTTGCCGAACCTCGACCAGTGAGAAAATTGATCTTACTTGGGTAACTCAGTATCTACTTCTCGTGTGTTCGGTAAGTTCCCATCAAACCTCCTCTTATATTACTCTCGTTGATCCATCAACAACCTAGATTATATTCTAATAGATGGTTGGTGTCATTTGACTTGATCTTTGCCTTCTTCTAGAAGTTTCACCAACAGTTTAGATTAATACCCATTAATTATTTTAATTTCCTAAGTTTAGACTTAGGGTCCCATTAAAAATAGTTAATTATTTAAATAAAAAAATTTCGAGGTGGAATTTCCCAAATTGATTTTTGGGTATTGGAGAATGATTGTGTTGAAGCCTTCCTGCATATTTTGAGGCCTAGGTCACATCCAATGATACCCAAAATAAACACTACCTCTTAGAGAGGAATGTGTTGTAGCAATATACTGTTGATGTATAACACTATGAATTTGAAGCATCATCCTCTACATTGATGATGACTGACATGTTGTCCACCAATTACTATGTTTCTCCTATAACTATATTTTTGCTGACACTGCCAACACTGCATCCGTACGACAACTCCCTCTCAATGTCTACATATGTGTTGTTGCTCCCACTACCATTGCCAACTGTCCCTGCACTGTAAACTACTTCTGCTACTGAAATGGATTTCCTACCATACCCATATGCTCTCTGAACTAAGTGAAGTTAGCTATTCTAAGAGCCTTTGTGGGTATATCAACTACCTGCTCTCCTGTGAGGACATATTGTAGCTATACTGCCCACGCTAAACACAGCCTCTATAAAAGTGACAATGGATATCTATGTGTTTGGACCGATCATGAAATACTGGATTCTCATAGAGTTTTATATAACTCTGATTATCATGATAAACCTTGGTCACTTCTATCCTTTTTCTGAACAAGCTCACAAGAAATTTTATGAGTCATATAGCTTCACACGTAGTTGTGTTGGCTGCCATATATTCTACTTCTATTGAGCTCAGAGCTACCAATTTCTACTTCAGTCTGCACCAAGATATTATATTTGATCTAACACTAAAGCAGAACCCCGAGGTACCTTTTTGGTCTACTAAATTACCTGCCCAATCTGCATCAGTGAAACCATTCAAACTAATGTCCTCCGCTCAAAATATTTCAACCCATATTCGACTATTCCGCGTACATGCCTAAGAATGTGTCTAGTTGTCGCCCAATGCACTCGTTTTGGTTCCACCACGAACTGACTAAGAGTGTTGAAATCAAAACAAATGTTTGAACTAGCATTGACCATATCAATGAGTGACCCAATGGGTTGCCTATACAAGGTGGGATCTACTTCCTTGTCTCCTAATGCACCTATTTTCTTTCATTTGGTGATCATGGGAGTAGAAATGGGTTGAAAATCCAACATTCTAAATCTCTTCAGAAATTCTATACCGTACCTTCCTTCTCCAAGGAAGGTCTCCCCATTCCTCTGCTGAAGTTCCAACCCCAGAAAATAATGCATCAACCCCGGGTCCTTTATGTCAAATTCAACTTCAAGATTCTTCTTGCAATCCAAGATGAGCTTGGATGACCCAGGTAAGAATATGTCATCTACATACAATACCATAATAAGTGGCTCATTATCTACCATCAAATAGTAGAGATTTGGATGAGCATAACTCTTGACAAATCTCAGCTACTACAAGTACTAACTATCAATCTCTCCATACCATGTCCTGGATGCCTGCTTAAGCCCATATAGGGATTCCTTTAACCTGCAAACATGAGTTCTCTTCTCATGAGTTTCAAAGCCTTCGGGTTGTTCTATATACACCTCCTCTTCTATCACCCCCTTGAAGAATGATGTCTTGACATCAATCTGGTGAATCTTCCATCCCATTTGAGATGCTAGAGATATAACAAATATAATAGAGGTGTATTGAGAAACTGGGGCGAAGGTCTCTTCATAGTCTATTCCTTCTTTATAAGCATATCACTTTGCCATGAACCTTGCCTTGTAGCTCTCTATACTACCATTTGCGGCATACTTGATCTTGTAGATCCATCGTGATCCTACAACTGATCTATCTTTAGGTCCAAGTACTACTTCCTAGATATCATTCGTCACGAAGGAATTGTATTATTCCACCATGGAATTCACCCATACTTGGTGTTGAACAACTTCCCGAAATCTTGTTAGGTCCCTATACTACTAGCGTAATCCCTCAGTGTTATAAGTACAACCCCCTTATTATATTATTGTGCCCATCTAGTCCCCATATTGTTATTATTGTGCCCCATAGAAGCCCACTATTGTTATTATTGTTCCCTTACATTATTATTGTTATGTTGGCTCTAATTATATTATGACCCTTAGACTCGTATATACAGAAAGGAGGTCTTTTCATTCGTATCTTCGAAGAATTGTTCATTTGTGTAATGTAAAGGACGTTGCCCCCTCAAAGAGGCTTATTTCCAAGGCATTTATCTATCTTTTCTATCTTTTTGTGAGTTGCTTTCATAACATTTGGTATGAGAGATTTGGATTCTAGAGTTTCATTGCTCCAAACATGTCATCATAAAAATTTCACTATAACTATTTCACTATGAAGTTTTAGAAGCTAGAAGAAAAACTGTATGAGAAGAAATTAGTCTGAACCTCGGGTCTGAATTTCAGATCTTTTCTCGCTATATTTTTGGAGATATGATCTGAGTATGTTAGGGATTTTGTGAGCTCTAGAATTTCATCTCAAATAGGTCATCATGGTATTTTCGCTATAATTTTTTTCTATGAAGGTTCAGACTTTGAAATTACAACCCATTTGAGCCGAAATCATGGTGAAGTTGGAGCCCAAATTTCAGATTTTTCTTCACTATATTTGTGGAGATATGGTCAAAGACATTTAGGGTTTCTGCAAGCCCCCGAATTAATTCCCAAATAGGTGACCTTGGAAAAATTGTCATAACTCTCTCTTTGAGACTCTGATTCAAATTTTGTAGGAAGTGGAAAAAATCAAATGCAATGTAGTTTGTTGGATATCATTTTCAAAATCTAATGTCAAAAAAGTGACACGTGACACTTCGTACATGTTTGCTCTATTGAACAAGTCTATAATTAGGTTATCGTAGGAGAGTTGACATAACTCTTCCTTGCAAAATTAAATCTTGATCGGCCTTATGGGGTTCGAAAGAGGCCTCATAGGGCTACCACGAGTCACAATTTTAGACATTGGACATCCGCAGTTTTAGATATACAAAAGATTCAAGATCGAGGCCCTAAAAGCACGAAAAAGAATGACTCGAATCAAGAAAATAGAAACACCTAGTAATCAAAATTGGATGAATGATTTGAAGAATGTGATTAAAGCTAAGATAGCTAGTTTTATCTATTCCATGGAAGATAATATCGATGATATGAAAGCATATTGGAAGAAATGCAGGGAATATTTGAAGAAAGACATGGAAGGTTTGAAGGAAGGTGGGACAAAGATGTTACAGGAAAGGCCTCCTAAAGGAAAAAAGGTGGTAGAGGAAACTCATGATGAGAACAAAAGTAATGTTAATCATGATTTCATGAAATCTAACATTGGATTGAAGACCCAACATATTCCAAAGGTAGATATGAGGAATCTTAATGGGAAGGATACAGTAACATGGATACTACAGATGGAGAAATATTTTGATCTACATAATGTGCAAAACACACAAAAGGTACATATTGCATCTTTATATTTAGAACCGAATCAATTTGTATGGTATAGAGGTATTTGTTCTCGTAAACAACATGTCACCTGGTCAATTTTCACGAAGGAAATGATAGCACATTATGAGGATACAAAGAGAAACACCTTCTTTAGCGAAATGATAAATCTCAAACAAAAGGGTTCAATGGTAGAGCACATTGAGGACTTCCAAAAATTGAATATAAGGGTAAATGATATTCCAGAGAAGCATAGGATTGAAGTTTTCATAGGTACTTTAAATGATAACATCCAACATGAGGTTCGCCTCTCGGAACCTGATTAATTGGAGAAGGCATACAGTTTGAAAAGAAAAATTGAAAGAAAAATTATGGCAACAAGGAAGCCTACCACTCATAACTATAAAGATAGAACTATTGTTGCTCCTATCCATTCACCACCTACAAGGTTGATGCCAAAACAATTGGAAGAAAAAGGAGCAAAAGGGCTTTGTTACAATTGTGATAGAAAATACACTAAAGGTCATAAGTGTGCTGACAGGAAATTAATTTACATAGATGGGGAAGAGGAGCAAGAAAAGGAACAAGAAACATCGAAAGAAGAGGATATACACTAGGAACCAATCCCAGAGAAAGATGAAATGAATCTAACCATATCTTGTAATGAATTGATGAGAATTACCACTCTTGAAACTTTCAAGATAGAAGGGCATATCAAGAAGAAAAAGGTAATAGTGTTGATTGATTTGGGTACTACCCATAATTTTATTCACTGTAAGATAGCCAAGGAATTGAATTGCTTCCTATATCCAACACCAGAGTGCCAAGTGATGGTTGCAAGTGGAGGAACCATAAATTGCTCTGAAAAGTGCCATAATATCAAGCTATCCATGAGAGAATATGTATTGAATATCACAATGCTTTCCATTCCAATGTGTGGTGTTGATGTTGTACTAGGAGTCCAATGGCTACAATCCTTGGGTACAAGCTTTTAATTTTCAAGAACATTTCATGAAATCTTATTCAGACGGAAAGGAAGTTGAATTAAGGGGTATCACAGGGAAATAGAGAAAGATAATCAGCTCTAACGGAATGACAAAGCTTCTAAATAAAGAACAATGAGGTGTAATTGCACAACTATGTTCGCTAGAGGTTCCCACATCGAAATCATCTATTTCTTTATATCTTCAAAAAGTATTGGACAATCATTCCAAGGTATTTGATACTCCCAAAGGCCTCCCACCTATTCGTGATCATGAAAATGGTATTCGTTTGATTCCAGGAAGTGTTCCTCCAAACATCATGCCTTACAGATATCCATATGCCCAAAGGAGTGAAATTGAATGTATGGTTGCAAAAATGTTAGAGGTTGGTATAATTATCCAACCAAATTCAATAAAAAAAATAAGGCATGAATGGAAGAATGAAAAAGTAGGGTGGGAACTAATTCAAAAGTTGTAGAAGATCCCAATTCAAACAATATTGCTAGAACTTGGTGAGGAAGGAAAAATCATATTTGATCCTAGAGTAGTCACAGAAACAAGAACCCGACAGCTAAAAAATCGATCAATTTCAGAGTACCTCATCAAGTGGAAGAAATTACCCACTGAAGATTCCACATGGGAGGACAAGAATTTTATATAGAAGCATCAAGAACTACTCAAGCATTGAGGACAATAGTTTTAGAAGGAGAGGGGCATGTTAGGTCCCTATACTACTAGTGTAAGCCCTTATTGTTATTAATACAACCTCCTTATATATTATTGTGGCCATATAGTCCACATATTGTTATTATTGTACCCCATAGAATCCAACTATTGTTATTGTTGTTGCCTTACATTATTATTGCTATGTTAGCTGTGATTATATTATGACCCCTTAGACTCCTATATGTAGAAAGGAGGCCTTATGATTTGTATCATCCAAGAATTGTTCATTTGTGTAATGTAAAGGAGCTTTCCCCCTTAAAGAGGCTTATTTCTAAGGTGTTTATCTATCTTTTCTATCTTTTTGTGACATGGTTTCATAACAAAGCTAGAGGGTTCTTCAATCTGAGCTGCCAATGCCTAGTATCTATCAAGTTGTGTACACTTCCTTTTCTCGGTTCTAGGAGCTCCAAAAAACTCCTCTATGCCCCTTATGTTTATTGTACTTTTTTACTGGTTCTACCACTGGTGGTGGGAGGTTCAACCAACTCTTCCTCCTGATCCCATCATTCCATCTACTGAGAACTATACACATTTCTTCCTTTTGAGGAGATATTGGTACTAGTCACTGTACTTGATCCAGGTGTTTTTCCTCCTACCTATCCTCCTTGCTACCCCTACTTCTCTTGGACGAATGGAACATCTCCTAATTGATCTTCTGTAGGAATCTTACGAGATTTCCTAAAAGATCTGTCCTCCACGAACTTTGCATCTCATCTTACTAAAATCTTCCTGATGCTAGGAATGTAAATTCGGTATGCCTTTGAGGGCTCGTTGTATCCTATGAGATACCCCTTTTTTGTAGTCTGATCTAGTTTACTAGAATGTGACAATAAACCATGCTTTCGAGTATCTTGAGATGATTGACTTTTGGCTTCTTTCCTATGAAGATTCCTTCAGGTGTTTTCTTCCCCAATGCTCTATTAGGAGTTCTATTCTAGATATACACTGTTGTGTTGCAAGCTTCTGCCCAAGATACTTATGTAGATCTTGATCATATAACATAGCTTTGGCTGCCCCAAAAATAGTTCTATTTTTCCGTTCTACTGCTCCATTATGCTCCAGATTATATGGAGTTGTCCACTCTCTTTTGATGCCCTCCTTTGTGCAGAAATTTGTGAAGTCTTTGTATGTATATTCTCCACCATTATCTAATGCAATACCATTATCTTTTTCCCTATCATATTTCCAACAAGAGATTTAAACTCTCAAAAAGGATCAAAGACCTCATCCTTGGTCTTTAAGAAATAGATCCAGGCTTTTCTAGAGTGATCATCGATAAAGGCGACGAAGTATTTGCCACCACTAAGAGCTTTTGTGGACCTAGGACCATAGATATCTGAGTTTATTCATCCTAATACACATTCTACTCTATTGTAACTTTTGGAAAAAGTTTCTATAACATACCTCCCTAGCACACATCCTCTGCATAAGTCATCATGTTCACTACTAAGGACTCGTACTCCTGTAATAGTCTGGTTGAGAAAACTCAGTGCTCCATAGTGTAAATTCCCCATTCGCCTATGCCATAATTCATTTCACTCCTTTTCACTATTATAGTTGCTTCCTATGAGTGCCATTGGTGATTCAAGTTGCTATCTATACGACTTGTTGCCTCGAATCCTAATTTTCCTTTTCTTCTTCGAGCTTGGATTCTTGACGTATACCTTTTTCCCCATGAAGTATACATCATATCCATTTTCCTGTAACTAGGACATTGAAATCAAGTTCATTCCTAATCCTCGCACATGTAGAACATTAGTGGTTCTGATACTGGTCCTTGCTTTCGTCTAAATTCTATGGTTCCTCTCCCTACTGGAGTACATTTCATTATGTTTCCCATAGTAATTTGTAATTCCATTTGTTTTCTTGATAACTCAAGAAATTTTCTCGTACTCTAGTCATAAGAGTTGAAGCCCTGCTATCAATGTACCAAATATCTGCTGATGCTGAATTTCTTAGGCATGCAAATTCTTCATCTAATCTGGTAGATAAATCTGAGACATTTTGAGTATCCATATTGTGCCAATTTATCATGCTAACATTAGGGAATTTTTGAGACCTAAAATGAGCCTCCTAAGGAAATTATAAAATAATAGTGGAAATAATAAAATAAGATTAGATTACATCATTAAAATTTAGAGGGAAAAAAGAAAATACTTTTTTCAACTCATATTTTCAACTTATCTCCCTATGGGTTTACTCAAATTTTGAGGAGAAACACTCATTGGATGAAAAATTTGATTCCTCATCCAAGGAGTACCCATGTATCATACTTTCGATGGATCCTACTATATGAAAAATGAGAAATACATGAAAAATGTGATTGCAATCATGTGTTTTCATGTTTTTCTGATTTTTCGTGTAGCAGGGTCAATTGAAAGTATGAAACATGGGTACTCCCTGGACGAGGAATCAAATTTTGCATCCAACAAGTACTCCCGCTCGAAATTTAAGTAAAACCATAGGGAGATAAGTAAAAAATACGAGTTGAAAAAGTAGTTTTATTATTTTATCATTTTTTAATATTTTTAGTTTTTTACTCCAAAAATGGTGAATCATCCCCCATGGTTGACATCATCATCTTGAAGCCTATTGGTTCTTATAAAGTTTATTTTTTTGTACATTTTTCTTAGGAGACCCATTTTAGACCTCAAAAGTCCCCTAATGCCTATCTGAGCAGCTACTGTAGTTAAAATTATGTCCCACCTGAGACAACCCTCCTTGATGAATGTTCTATTGCGGTGTTCTTTATACCACTCACAAATTTCGATTGGAAAGACTTACCTCTCTGTCGACTCACTCAGAAAGAGTTTTCCCAGTAAATCCAATCTTCTTGCCTTTGAACTGCACAAGCCCCTTGGAGATTCAAATTACTGTCCCTTTAGGAATTTTGAATTCCCTTCTACTTTCAATGCTAGGTATTTCGGCTTCTTCCTTTTGCTTCCCTTTAGCTTTGGTACCATGTCAAAATTTCCAAATAGAAATCCTACTGTAGTGATTAATATTATTTCATCTACTTATTATCTCATAAATAAATTATACACAGTGTTCTTATGACAAATATCGAAATATATTCTACTGCAGCCTTCAGAGTCAAAACATTACATAAAGCAAATGTAAGGAAAAATATTGACATAAACACAATCACAATGACACAGTGATTTTTGGATAATTGTCCCTAGGAAAACCCAATATGGGAAAATCGGTGCAGCAGATGAAGGTTTTATTATTCTTCAAGAAATTCTCATGTACAAATTACAACAAACAAAATAGGAATGAGAAATTTTGCAGAAGCTTCCTGACAAATTTCTAACCCAGTTGAAACACTTCTTCTTCCATAGAATCCTTTTGTGCCTCTCTGCATCAAATTTATCACACTAGCCCAACGTTAAGTTACCCACGTAGGCTCTACATCAATCTGCCTCTACGAAACCTCTTTCTACGTCACCTTGTTCCTGCTCTACGTCTTTCTTCCTTGCACTGTGTGAATATGTTGATTCCTTGTCTTCCTTTCTCACCTAAAACTCTCCCTCTGACTCAATTTTCTCTTTCCGAACTTCGACCAGTCATAAAATCTATCTTACTCAGGTAACTAAGTATCTACCTCTTGTGTGTTCTCTAAGTGCCCATTAAGCCTCTTCTTATATTCCTCTCCTTGATCCATCAAAGCCTAGATTAGATTATAATCAATGGTTAGGATCATTTGACTTCATTTCTGCCTTCTTCTAGAAGTTTCACCAATAGTTTAGATTAATACCCATTAATTATTTTAATTTCCTAAGTTTAGACTTACAGTCCCATTAAAAATAATTAATTATAATAATAAAATTGTCTCCAGGTGGAATTTCCCAAAACGACTTCTGGGTATTGGAGAATGCATGTGTCCAAGTTTTCCTGCCAATTTTGAGGCCTAGATCACATCCAATGCTACCCCAAATCAACACAAAGAGTCATGTCCCTTCAATTAAAATAAAAAATATGTATATATAAGAGTTTGTGCTCCTTCATTTGACATATATCCACTCGTTGAAGACTAATTCAGAGCATAACATAGAAGGTGAAGTTCACAACTCGTGAATGAAAGGAGGCTAAGGAGGAAAAATTCTAAGGTTAAAACTTCTTGGGTAAACTGTGACAAAGGGATGGTTGGATTGAAGGACAATTAGCTCGAATTGTGGGACAATTAGTTTGGATCAGTTGTTGAGGACAGTTAGCTCGGATCACTTGAATCAAACCTATGGTATCAACAGTTCAGACCTTCTACATCTATGGTCATACAACATTTCCTTGGATTGAGGCTCAGATCAACCTTTGGACTTGTTGCATCCTAGGTTGAAGCTCGGACCTGTGGAGTAGTGCCTCAAATCTATTTTACCTTTCAAAGTTTCGAACTGTCTCTAAACTAGAGCTAAAATAGATTTCTTCTCTAATATATGACATATCTTTCACCTGTAATCTCGGTGCTAGACAATAATAAAACTCGGGCATCCTATGATAGTTTCCTGCATATATAAAACAGTCACTGACTTATTAACTCATACATGTTGTGTTAAGCAGGTATGTTGGGTGCCTCTTTGAAGCTCAGACTAGTAAACATTTAGAAGAATAGTCACATTTTATGGTCTGGATCTGTGACTTGGCTTGAACCTGTGACAATGTTTATAAAGCTCAGTATACACATCAAAGGCATGTGGAATCTTTGAACATGCATAAGCCTAGAACTGTGACTTGATCAGTGGAAGTCTAGTCCAATTATAGCTCAGACCTGTGGCGACTTAAAACCTCTAGACAATGAATAACTCATGAATAACTAAAGGGTTGAACAATGATGAGTTAGGAGACATGAAATATTAAAGAATTTATGATTTTGAATAGCGAAGTGAAATTTTTTTTGACAGTGAAGCATTAGGAGTCTTGGAGCATTTTTTTTTGGACAAGTGAATCATTGTATAGTGAAGAGTATTCAATGAAAAAATAAAAATTCCAAGACAAACTTTTGGAGCAACTAATGTAATTCAATTATTAATTCTATTAAAATGGTTGGAGGGTTTGTGCCATAGGGGTTGGAGCCTCTAAAGAAATGTTGGAGCCTTGAGAAGGATAGGGTTGGAGCCCTAGAGGTTGGAGCATAATAAAAGCCCAAGTTGGAGGTTGGAAATAGGTTGGAACCTAAAAAATTAAAACGTTCGAGCCCTCAACTTCATTGCACTCAAAATTTTGTAAAAAGAGGATTGGTGTCTTCACTTGTTCCTAATAAAATTATTTTTATTTATTTTTCTAATTATAATTGTGGATAATCTTAACAGGTAAACATAACAATTAAAAATAAATATTGATTCAACCCCCTCTCATTATTTTCAACAATTGGTATCAGAGACAACTTCTTCATAATCATCCTCACAACTAGACAAATGATTCTTATGTCAGAATGAAGAATCCAAATTCAAGAAAAATCCCCGCATTTGATGGAACAAATTTTTGCTTCTGGAAGCATAGGATGACATTCTATCTAATGTCTCTTGGACCTGAAGTATGGAAATCATTTCTAGATGGATATAAAGTTCCATTTACTCGTCCAAGAGATCAAGATGAAAGGAAAAATTATATAGAAAATGCCAAAGCAGTAAATTCCATAACAAATGGAATTTCTAATTTAGAATTTACAAATTATGAACTGTGATTCTGCCAAGGAAATGTGAGACAAGATTATTGATATCTATGACAGACTCCAATGTCAAGAAGTAAAAACTTCAAAATCATAGAAGACAATTTGAAAGTCTTAAAATGGATGATGAAGAAGACATTACAACCTTTTTCCTTCGAGTAGATGGAGTTGTCAGCTCACTCAAGGGTCTAGGTGAAACTGTTGAAGAAAGCATATTTATCCAAAAGGTTTTGAGATCACTTCTAGAATGTTTTGATTCCAAAGTCAATGCCATAGAACAAATGAAGGACTTGGATGACCTAAAAATGGATGAACTTCATGGGATTCTTATTGCATATAAAATGAGAAAAGGAATCCCAAACCCTAAGGAAGCAATGTTCAAGGCTTCAAAAACATTGAAGAAAGGAAAGAATTGTAGTAGTGATGATTCCGTACAAAAGCAGAAATAGAAAAAATCATGAAGAAACTAAGGAAAGGATCCAAACTCAACGGTAAGTATACTCTCATTTGTTTTAAGTGTGGTAGGATAGGACATTATGCTACAATGTGTCCTCATAAACATGATAGTGATGATGAAGATGAATATAAAAAGAGGATGTAAAAGAAGAAAGGGTCAAATAAGAAGACCTTTATCTCCAAACAAGATGACTCCAATGAAGAAGAATTTGTGATTTCAAAGAAAAAATAAACTAAAAATACATTTCCACTAAAAAGGGATAATAATGAATTTGATGAAGAAGATGACTATGCTGGAAGTAGTGAAGTATTGTTCATGGCATTTAGAAATGATGATGATTTAGAAAAAGAAGATGAAGGAAATGTAGATGAATTACTAATAAGTGAAATTGAAGAAAATGAGAAATTAAGGAAGAAGGTCAAATCTCTAAAAATATAAGAGGAAGAAGCAAAAAGGAAGGAAAGAACTCTTGAACAACAAGCTAAAAGAAAGAGAAGAAATATGTGAGAAAATTGAAGCTGAGAATGTCTCTCTAAAGAAAGAGTTGAATCAAGCTAATAAGAGTTTGCAAAGCTCTCACAATCTTGATAACGTCCTTAATACTCAAGTATCACAACATGATAAGACTAGAATTGGTTTCAAAGGTGAACCATCAAGTTCAGAGAATAATGCCAATGAAAAAATCCAAAGAAGTTATGTTGACATCCTTTGGAATCACCCAAAATAAGAAAAGTCATTCCACCAAGAACAAAGGTTCACATACAACAATGCAAGGAATGAAGCAAAGCTATCACAAGGGAAGAATATTACATCAATTCATGGCTATCCTAATAGGTATCAAAGTATCTTTCTTGTTTGTTGTTTCCATTGTAAAATTTTTTGTCATCAAGATAAACATTGCAAGGCTTATAAGGATAAGAACCAAAGATATAGAACCAATTATCAAAGCAAGCCATGGAGCTTAAAAGAGAAATGTCCATTAAAGACATACAATTCATTTAATCCTTTGGTTAAGTATGATATATTATGCTCAAAATGCAATGACTTTGACCATAATGCACAAAATTTTCCATTTATATTAAAAAGGGAATGATTTAAGAAGGAGGTGTTGCAGAATATGGGACGTGAGGTTATTGAGATTCTTCTTCACATGATAACTATTAATGTTTAACTAGTTAGCATATTCTTTAACCTTAATGTGTCTTCTTTAGATCATTAAATAGCTATCATAAAAGAGACAAGAACACAAGATGTTGGCATTCTACCAAGGACAAAATCTCTCCCTCTTCGAGAGGAAAACTTGCACAAAATTCTTGTTATATAGATTCCAATTGACGAACACCAAGACCATGGCCCTTGACTAACTGAGCCACTCCAATACCAAGGCACCTATTCTTCATTTCTCTGAGACCATCATTAACATTGCATCATGAAGAGACTCATTACTGCTGCAACATTAATGAGAATATTGTACTTCCACTAAGAGACTCATAATAGCTATGAGCTTCATTGTTGATACATTATTATACAGAGATCATAGAGATCCTCTTCATTTCAAATGCACCAAGACTTAGAGACAATATTCATCAAGATAGTGACTGAGTCTATTATATATATAGGCTGAGATAGAGTTTTTATAATCCTTCATGCCGAGAGTGTAGTCACTTGTGATTGCATTGTCATAGAGCTGACACTTGTATCATTTCTTTCCTTCGAGGAGTATTAGAAATACACTGAAACATATACTCAGGAGGTGACTAAGATTTCATGTGAGGTAACAAGCTAGTATTATAACTATAGTCATCTAGGATTATACTTCTTCAAATCGTCTGTGGTTGTAGACTGTGTTCTCATTCGAGCTTTCTCAAAGAATTATTAGATTGTGCTATGTAAATTTGCGGTGACTTTAGCTGCCAATTTATAGTTTTTTTACCATGAATTCAATCTGACATGGACCTTTGAACTGATGTGTCTCATCTTGTGAGCTGACATGACTCCCTTTTACTTATTTTGATGGCCGACTTGACTGTTATTTTTCATTGTTTTTCTTTCTTTTTGTTAACAAGATTGTGCTAGTCGTGGAGGGTTGTTCTTGTTAGAGAATCTAGGGCAAAGTAGTGTTGTGGTGATTCTCCTAGACTTGATAAAAATTTGTGAATTATTTTTACTTTTTCCTAGTTAGCTTATACTTCTTCTTGTTCTTATTAGTGCATATGTGTGTGCTTCATCAAACTTCTACCAAAA
The DNA here is from genome assembly GCA_000404065.3 of Pinus taeda. NCBI lineage: Eukaryota > Viridiplantae > Streptophyta > Pinopsida > Pinales > Pinaceae > Pinus > Pinus taeda. Next base: position 25,299 of record APFE031547763.1, read on the forward strand.
CAAAATAAGAAGAACACAAAATTTGGCTCTCGGCCAAGGAAAAACCCTCTCCACTCTTGAGAAGGATATTGTTTGCAAGTTTTCTCTTATTGAAGATTCTTATTTGAACAACTTCCAAACCCTAGACCCTTGACTAGGATATCCTCCAACCATAAGTCAAATCCTTCCTCTTTCTACACTATCACTTCTGGCACTTGCTCCAGCACTTTCTGTTCCAACATTTTTGTCTTCTAGTTTAGGAAACCCTAGAATATTAGGGCTCCTCTTCTTCGCTATGAGGAGGTCCTTATTTTCTTATCTTGGAGACCTTGTAGAGATTTCTCTACATCCAAATGATACCCCACAAAGTGATTTCTTTAGACTACTGTCAATCTGCAACTATACCTTGCACATGTGACTATTTCTAGCCCTATAAACAATCCCTTTCTTTCTTGACTTCCTTTATTTGTGAGGGTTTCTCCTTCACTCTAGAGGGAGGTCTTATAGACCTTAAATTCCACCCCAAACAATGATTATTCTTGACTTGAAGTATGACTACGGTTAAGGCTACAGAGTGGCCTTCTTACTTATCATGTGTGGTTGAGTTGACTTTAGAAAAGTCTGCCTTCACTTCGCCTGAGAGTCCTTCTTCCTTGCTATAGTAGGAGGCCTTTATAAGCCTAGTTACTAGCCCAAACGACAAATAAAAGTTCCCTCCAAATTTACTGCTGATATAGCTATAGACTATCCCTTCCTTCTTCACACGTGTGGTTGTAGCAGCTTCAAAATAGTCCTCTTTTGCTTTGTTGTTATCTCTTCTTTCTACATTGCCCTTGTAGCCCTTCTCCTCGTCTTCTTTTAGTCCTTAGAGGCCTTTATTACTTGAGGATTTCAAAACTTGTGAAATGCATCCAAATGAGAAGTGGACAACCTCTATTTATAGAGGTTTTTCCATCTTCCTCTAAGCGAACTTGACATTCTGTTAGGATGACTTGCATTTTCATTATATTTCAACATTTATTCATCGTTTTTACTGCTTGTGAACTTAGATGCTACTAGGAGAGGATTGACTTGCCTTGGAAGTATTCCCATGACCTTGTATAACATCATACATGATATAGCATGCCCTCAAAGGGTCTCATCGTAATCACATTTTGACTTTGACTCCCTAGAACCACTTCAAAATGTGCTTGACCTATTTTCAATGAGAAAGAAAGTCATTGACAAATAATATCAAAATAAATTATCTTTTCTTGAATAAGTACAAATATGAAAATTACATATATGAAGACCAAACCTAGTTACATATTCTCCCACGATTCTTATACATTTGGTTGATCCATATACATTAAATGAATGCTCAAGAAGAGCTCCTTACACATGTCTTTGACTTTCCTAGACCTATGGAATGAGCAAGAAACTCATTCTTATAATTTAAAGAAATAATATTCGTTTTCCTTAACAATTACAAAGATCAAAATTACATGTATAAATACCGAACCTACTTAAATTTTCTTCAACACTCCCTATGAACTAGGAAGGTATTTAATGGTACTTGGTCATTCTCAATCTGAAGAATTTGTAATAAAAAGAATCAAATTGTTAACCCATCTGTATAGCATCATAGTAACCAACATTGTTCATAGCACAACCTTGACTAACATCTCTATCTCTCATAAGATTAGAGCATAATGTTGGTGAGAACAATGACTTATAGACACCATATTCATTATATCTCAACGTACATACCCACCCAGGTGTTCATTGAGTATGAACTTCTAGGACTATTCTTGTCTTGGGTTCCTAGACGTCAAAGAATATCGGTCCCCTTACGTACTCTTGTCTTGGATATGCTACACATCCTCAAAGAGTATCAGATGCCAAATGATTACTTAATCCTCCATTATTTCTTCTAAAATGAAGACAGGAATGTTGTGTCTATCAAGTGTCTACACTTCCATTCATGACCTTCAACTACACTTACGGTTGTCAGTCTTGGTCTAGTGCATGACACATGAAATAGAAAAACACAATTGTCACAAATTTTTAATTAGGGGTAATATAGTCCAATCTCCCTCTTGATTAGAGACCTATCAAAGCTCCCTCTTAGTTAGGGACTCTTCTATACATCAACAACTTCTTCTTCGTGGGTCCTTCAATTTCTTGATCAACTTTTCTCCTTGATTTCATGAAAGTTAGTTGAGCTTATTTCTTGTAGGGAAACATTCATCAGTCACTTTCCTCCTTAGTTCGTCATGTCATTCCTTTCATCATGGAAAGTGGCCTTCTTCATATATGGAACCTTCATGATATGACTACTTCTTTCCCATCATGCTTCTTCCATTAATCACATGAATGTTAGTTGTACTTGTAAGTAGCCCTACATGAACTTATCTAGATATTATTCAAGAAATCAAATATATCATTAAATCAAATTGTACCTTACTAGTGCCTCTTCATCATGACATCTTTTTGTAGGGATCAATATCCCACATTCATGTTGACACATCTCCCAAATATATCCATTGTAAAGGGTCTACATCTTTTCCATCAGAGCCTTGATATCTTTTCAGGAGATTTTTATAGTCAAACCTTCTTGATCTATTTAGATGTTGATTTCCTTCATCAGGGTTGCATATCTCACGATATATTCCTTCCTTACACATTCCATTCCTAGATGCCTTTTAGAGTTTTTTACTTAGATTTATGTAATTGTAGTAAACCACCTCATAGTTCATATGAGGAGATTGTTGACAATGTTAGACCCGCCAACATGTAAGGGGATCTCCCTGGCAAGAAGTTCCAATTAGACCTCAGACCATTTTGTGTAGGAGTCCCAGCAGTGGGTCGTACGGTAATGCCTTGACCTCGATTTATTATAGAGGAAAGAAAGATGTCCTTGTTGGTAGTAAGAGTGTGATAGCTATAGTAAGCCAAGGAAGGTACATGAGAGGTTCTAACACACTAAGGGTGAAGTAAGTGTGCCCCTTGAAAACCTATAATAGTACACAGCTTGGAAGGGAACACACGAGTGAAGATGCATCACAAGATGGAATGCATGTTAGCTAGCAATCTAAAGTGATGATTAAACCAACAACACATTTCAAAAATACTCATACATACATACACAGAAATAGCTATACATACATGCGTAAGCAAACAGATACATATATCATTTGGAGTAAACAAATAGATGAAATACGATACAACATATGCATGAAACGTGTTGGATCTTGTTATATTAAGAAGTGTAAGTTCCAGTCATACAATACATCCATGTCCAACCACTAGTTCTGGCAGCGGAACATTATAGCCACAACCACCTTCTCCTCCAAAGAGATGTACTAGCTCCGCGCAGTGGAGAAGCCAAGGCTTGTTACAATACTGTCCAAGCTTTCTCTAAGATACTTCTATCGGAAGCTTGGCTGACCAAACGCCTTTACAATGAGTTATGAGGTTCTATTTATAGCAATGGGTGGGGTGAACCTTGACATTCCCCTTTATGATATTTCATCTACCCTCATGACTCTTCATCTACTCTATGACTGTTACATCCAACTATCGACACTTAAACTTCCACTTGACAAGACGTTACATTACAATTTACATGTGCCCATGTGAGACAAAATGGCTTGAGCAAGCCATGCATGGCATCACTAACACTCAGTCCATTGTGATGAGACCAAATATTTGACATGCTTGTGATGGTGAAGCTAGTGAGTTGATTCCAAGTTTGGTCATCCATGATGGTGTGCATGTTCACCATGGTGACATCTTGCTGAAGTGAACTCTTGCCTCCGTTGCATCGTGGTGCATTGGTGTGGCTCCTCCATCCAACTCATCTGCTAGCATGCATAGTTTCCATGTTGATCTTTCAGTGTGTGCTCGTGGTCATGTGCGTCAATTGTCAACTGCATGTTTATCTCGAGTCAAACTTGCTTCTTGTCTTTGCCTCAGTGAGTGTGGAAAATGGGTTAGATCACATGTGTGCGCACAATGACATGCATGCTAATGATTTCCCTTGCATGTGATCAACAACACTACTCACCTTGTCTGCTTCGTGCCAGCTGCTGGGATGGATCTATATCTTGTACGGGTGTAGTTTCATCCCTGAGTGCATATTGCACCCCCTACTGTACATGTTCCTACTGCAACTCATTCTCTTGTCTATGTAGCTCTTGTTCTTCCTTGAGTTGCTACTTCAGCACATGCAACTCCTTCTCTGTTTTGTTCTATACCTTCATGCGATCTTCATGTCACACCATCACCTCATAGCTAGAGTCTCCAAAGTCTCTTTCATCACAAGTGGATCGACATGCGCTTGCAACTTTGTTCCGCCTCTGTGTTGTCAACAACCTTCCTCTTGCGTTTATTGCATTAGGTATGCTACCTTCAGTTGTTGTTGATGGTGCTTCTTTCTGTGATGTTGTTGTCATCATATCTTGATGTCGTTGTCTATGAAAAACTTCATGTCTTCATGGGTAGGCAAGTTCATAGACACTTGATTGACTGCATCCAAAAGTGTGCTCTGAATGGTGTCTTCGACTCTGCTCTCTTGGAAACCATTGTACATGTGCTGCTCAATGGCAGATGAACACCTGTGGTACCTGATGACATGGAAACACTCATGGAAAGAAATCTATCAGTCAAAAACTAAAACGAACTTGAGAACTGACTTGCAACATACCTGTGTGACTGATCATGAAGGTTGCACAATTTCCACGAGGAGGTCAGGAGACTGACTCCCGAAACTACGCAAGGCATAGTTTGAGCTATCAGGATGTTGAATGACCATTGGAACTACAGAATGCACAATCCAACCTAGCCTGCTAAGGACTAAAATTATGCAATGCGTAATTTAGTCAATAATGACATGCAACAAGCAAACTGCACTCCGTAGTTTTTTTCGCCAATAGGACACTACCACCAAGAATTACTCAATTCAAGCCTGGAGGTCACTACCTAGATAAAATTGCGTAATTTTTGGAGGGAAGGAAGAGCCTTAGCTTCTGGAAATGTGTAGTGCTAGTTGAGCAAGTCACGATCCAGGCCAAGGCAGCCCAGTTCGGCTGACGGGTGACTAAAAGCATGAGAAGTGTGAATGCATGATGAGATGAGTGAAAACAAGAGTGAAATATCAAACATGAAACAACAGGTGCAGGATTCAGAAAATGGGAAGCATGCATGTGTGTGAAGCGAGTTGCCATGATGGCGACTGTCCCTGCAAAAACAATGTCATGCATGCGACAGTAGTGAGATGCGAATGGAAACTGAAACAGTGCTTCTACAAGCTAAAATACATCAAAGGGACAACAAGTGCTCACTGAAATGAAGCAGACATCAACCACACAAAGAGAAACACAAAAAGTGATAGAAATGTAACACAAGACATAGAAGGCGGGCTTACCCCACAACAGCTGAGTTGAATGTGCCGACAATTCCTAGATGCAATGTGGGATGTCAGAGTTGCAAGTTCGATGTGAGGAATAAGCTCTACAATGCCTAGTTGATGAGTTTTGATAAGATCAAGGTCGTGACGTGCATGTCACAAATATAGGAAAAGCAACACTTGGTAGGAGGTTTTTGAGATGATCATTGCATGTAACCTCTAACTACTAAAAATAGATCCTTGAATCAAGGTATTCCTTTTCATGTTGCCTTGGGAGGAGCAACCCATGCATGCAAATAACTTTTGCTCAGTACCGGAGGGAACCAGTCAACTCAACTACACATGCAATAGTTTGCTGAGCTAGGAGGAAAAAATGTGCATTTCTAGGAAGGAGTTGGGTTACCTGCCTAGAGGGATTGGGCAATTTCTGGGCAGAGCAGCTGACTGTTGCCTAGAATTGCAAAATTTATGGGCTGAATGGCCCTGCTGGGAGGAATTGTGCAATTTTTCCACTAAACAGTGATAGGCAAAGTTGCGCAATTCTGGAGCCTAGCAGGCTACCAGATATAATTACATAATTTTTGGAGGGAAGGCTGGTTCCCCTCTAGCGTTGCACAATTTCTTTAGGGATCTGCTCAACTTGCAGATGGACCAAGTTTGGTGAAACATCCTGTGATGGGGATACAACAAGATTTGATGGGCAGGCTTTCATTTTGCAAGAAAAACATTGAATCTTGTGTACTTGATAAGGAAAGACATGCTGCTATGAAAGGTTGGTAGGGAGGCTCCAAAATGAGGCTAAGGAAAAATTTTGGAGGGTGGTTGTGGCCACTACAACACTTGGTGACACACTGGCAGCATCCTAGCTCTTTGAATGGACCTTTTTCATGAAAATCAAGTCTAACTCCTCCAGAAGTATTGTTCAGTTCTCAGTTCATCTTGGTTTCCACACGTGCTTGATTGTAAGATGTAGGATCTACCAAGCTCTTGGTCGATTGACACACATTCCAAGCGAAGTCAACATAGTTGTTTTAATTGGGGTTGAGGGGTATATTGGTACACAAGTAGTATAATCGTCAGAGTCTTAGTTTCATCTCTGGTGTTGGTCTGCTGCCAGCAGGACTCGACAATACCCCGATGGATTCACGCAAGAACACAAGCATCGCTCTGCTGCTAGCAAGCCTGGTCAGTACCTAGACAAAGTTACTTGCATCACCTCTCTATGTAGGAATCCTTTCTCTTCTTTTTCCTTATTCATTTTCATTTTTTTTTAACTTTTTTAACTTTTTCATTTTTTTTTTTCATCTTCATAACTGTGCATAACACTTATTCATTTTAAAGGCGGAAGAGGTATCCCAACTTATTGAGAGAAGAAGAGGTTTTTCCTTCAGAGAAGTAGTTTATTATATACCTCTGATGTGCCTATTAAGATTTTCCCCCTCACCTTACTCTACTTTACTGAGTTGACAAGGATTAAACAAAAAACGATTGACTAGAGTAGGTGATACTAGTTAGTGCATAAGCATTGTGTTTTCACCAAGCTTCATTTCAAACAGTACATATTTTCCATCAACGTATCATGGAATAAAAGTGACAAGTTCCTCATACAAAGGTAGGATAACAGATAACCAAGTAGTGATAGCTTCAAAAGGCCTCTTTTACTTTACACAGCCTATTTCAAGAGTCATGCATGGTTTCATGCGAAGCTGACCTACGAATGAAAACAAGAAAACAACAACAAAGCAAAGAAAAAGCAAAAGTAAATGCAAAAGCAAGGTGAGTAAGCAAACAAGCAAGCAAACAAACAAGCAAACAGAGAAAGAAAGCAAACAAACATGCAAGCAAGCAAAGTGAAAGAAAACACTACTCCTAGTCTTAAGCTAATAGTGCATGGACCTGATCACGCGAAGTGATATTTACAATGCAGTGATCAGCACATTGGTTGACCCATGTTGGTGAAGGCTTGGTCCATGCACAACCTAGTTCTGTGAACTAGAAAATGTGAAAGATACAACAGTGAAAACAGACACACTCCAAGCTTACAAGCATCTACAGAACAAAAATGAGTGAAAGCGCATGACATACACTCTATGGAATTTCCATGGTTTTCTACTACACTACGTGCAGATGTTGAGTGTATGCATTCTCTTGACTGTAACATGCAAGAAAACGTGAGAAAGGTATACCACTTACACTGTGTATGTGCGCTTGTTGTGTAATATTCCTCCAACACATGAGTGATAGGATTGTGTAGTTCGAGTGGAGAAAGCAAAATCTGGGTGTTTGGTTGATCTTCAATGCAAACCAGAGAGTGATGATGAGCCTTGAATGTTTCAACAATTTCCTGATTAGAAGTGAAACAAACCTCAGGACAGCGAGGGCCTGACATAACCATCATCTCAAGTTGAAGTGCCTCGACATTCTGCAAGGTTTCAACTTTGTTGACAGATAGATTATTGTAGACTAGTATCTTAGATAAATTAACAATGATTGAATCAACATCATGATTAGATGAGGAAGTGAAGAGGTCACGACAACCAAGATCAGAGAATTTAGGATTTTTTTCAGCATCCTCATGATTTGATGAATCGTACAGAGGGGTAGATGAGAAGCAAGGATGTTCACCCTCTGTGTTTTCAGAAATGACAAATGACAGATTGGATGGATTTATGGAGGGAGATATGTCTTCTCCACACTGTAATGATAGACTCACATCCGATGTGTCTTGTGAATGATCGGAAGTAGAAACATCTGGAAATGGGCTTTCACAGGGGAAATCAGTAGTGGTAGAATCACAATAGATGTCTGGATAAAGCAGATGAGGTATGGGTGGAAGAGAGTTATCCTTCACCGCGAGTTCTTCTTTAGATTCCTACACACACTCATCATGGATGATGGCGCAAGTTGGTTGGATAACACCAGATCCATTGACAAATTGATCATCATTCACATCAATTGAGGAGTCCAGAATGGAAGAACACAAGATAGTACAATCCGGAGGATCAACAGAATGCAAGGAAGGAGGTTGAGGGAATGAATCCACGTGACAACCAATAGACTTGCAAGCCAAATCTGCACAAATATCAAGAGAAAGTGGGGTGGGAGGATTTGACAATTCAGCAGATGTGTGTGCATGATCTCCCACATCACTCCACAGTGGTGGAGTTTTTTGATGAGCTGAAGGTGGAGAGTCACTTGTGACAACAACTATGCCTTCCTGTGATTGTGCAGCTCCATCAGGGAAGTGTGCTGAATGAGGTTCAGATATGTGAACAAGATACTCAAATCTTCCATAAATAAATTCCCAATCAATTTCATCTTCATGAAATCGATATGCAAGATTACAAAAGCATGTGTAAAATTGATGAATGGATTCATTGGGTACTTTTTGTAATTTCAAAATTTCTTGATCGAGTGCTTTATGGTTAAAGTTATTGAAAGCACAGTCTATCTCTGCGACCAGATGAGTAAGAGAATGAATATATTTTCTGGCTAACGTGGCACACTAGTGCATTGGGTGCCCTCGAAGCATGTAGACGAGCAATGCGCAGGTCATGTATTCTTCAAAGATTCCATGTCTTTCACATGAGCCTATAATGCTGACAGTGTTCCTAATCAAGGCTTTGTGGCCTCCACCATCATATGTTTTATGTGACAATTTATCCAAGAGCACTTCCGAGATAATGAAGTTGCTTCCATAAGATATAAACTCTAGAAGAGGAACTAGGTAGTTAGTCATGATAGTTATGTAGAGATTCAAAGCATATGTGAGGACTCAGCTTGTCATCTAGCGCTCCTTCTAGCACCAAAATGTTGACAATGCTGGACCCACCAACATGTAAGGGGATCTCCCCGACAAGAATTCCCAATTAGACCTTAGAACATTTGGTGTAGGAGTCCCATCAATGGTTCATAAGGTAATGCCTTGACTGCGATTTCGCAAAGAGGCAAGTAAGATGTCCTTGTTGGTAGCAAGGGTGTGACAGATGCAGTAAGTCAAGGAAGATGCATGAGAGGTTCTAACACACTGAGGGTGAAGTGAGTGCACCCCTTGGAAACCTATAATAGTATGTGGCTTGGAAGGGAACACATGAGAAAAGATGCATCATAAGCTAGAAATCAAGTTAGCTAGCAATCCAAAGTGATGGTTAAACCAACAAGACATTTCATAAATATTCATGCATACATACACATAAATAGTTATACATGCATACATAAGAAAACAGATACATATATCATTTAGAGTAAGCATATAGCTGAAATAAAATACAACATATGCATTAAACGTGATCACTCTTGCTGTATTAATAATTGTAAGTTCCAGTCATACAATAAATCCGTGTCCAACCACTAGTTCTGACAACAAAACGTTACAACCACAATGGCCTGCTCCTCCAAACAGATGTACTAGCTCTGTGTAGTAGATAAGACAAGGCTCATTACAATAATGTCCAATATTTCTTTAAGATACTCCTATCAAAATCTTAGCTGACCAAAATCCTTTACAATGAGTTATGAGGTTCTATTTATAGTAAAGGGTGGAGTGACCCTTGACATTCCCCTTTGTGACGGTTCATATACCCTCATGACTCTTCATCTACTCTATGAATGTTACATCCAACTATCGACACTAGAAATTCCACTTGACAAGACATTACATTACAATGCACATGTGCCCATGTGAGACAAAATGGCTTGAGAAAGCCATGAAAGACATCACTGACACTCGGTCCATTGTGATGAGAGCAACTCTTTGAGTGGTGAAAAAGGAAAGAAATCTAAAGGAAAGCAGAAGAAAAATTATTCTGTTAAGAAAGAAGGGGGGAAACCTGTGTGCAAGAATTTTTCCAAAGAGGGCCATGATGAAGTGCACTGTTAGAAGCTTCATCTTGAATTAAGGCCGAAGAAATTTAACAATAAAGGGAAACAGAAGAAAAATGTTGTTGTACAACAAGAATTACATGTTAATTGAGGTGATGAAACAAAGATTGTAGCCACAGTCACTAAAGGAAGTGTCGTGGAAAAAACAAGCAAAGAGGAAGTCGTGGCAAGCACCAACACAACAAATAACTCCAACAATGCTTCAAATGAATAAAATAGAATTGAGTTGTTCCACATCCTAGTTATTTCCAAACACACCAAGATTGACATGTTTGACAATGGATCCTAGGCAAATTTAATTTCTACAGATTTGGTAAAGAAATTGAATCTTGAAACTGTGCCTCATCTTAAATTGTATCCGTTGGTTTGGATAACCAAGGATGAAAATCTTCAGGTCACAAGGAAATGTGTTTTCACGTTTTCTATTACTGCGAATTTTGTTGATGAAGTTGAATTAGATGTAGTGTCGCTAAATATTTTTGGAATTGTGTTGGGAAGCCCATATGTGTACGACCGGAAAGTCGTTTTCCATAAATTTGAGAACAAATATCATGTGTTCAAATATGGAGTGGAGTATATTGTGAGATCCCATCGTAGAAAGCTTTATTTGTCTTTAGCAAGTGCAAGGAAAATGAAGCGACTGGTCAATTCCAACAAGAGTCTCATGCTCTTTATGATGATGCAGAAGAACGACACACAGCGTGAATCCTTTGTAGGTTGTGATGTGAAGATGAAAGTTGAACTGGTTGATGTGGTCAATCAATATGGGGACATGTTTCAAGAACCAAATGGATTGCCACCAAAAAGGGAAATTCAGCATGAAATTTGGCTACATCAAGACTATCCACTCCCAAACATCGGTATGTATCGAATATCAATTCTGGAAAGTTTAAAAATGAAGAAACAAGTTCAGGAATTGTTAGATAAAGGTATAATTCATCCCTCTACTTCGCCATGTGGTTCATGAATTGTTTTGCTACCAAAGAAAGATGGAACCTAGTGCATGTGTGTAGATTATCGATCTTTGAATAAAATTACCATAAAGAATTGATACCGACTACCCATAATAGATTATTTGATAGATCAGTTGAAGAGTGCAAAGTATTTCACTAAATCAGAGTTGAGAAGTGGATATCATCAAGTTAGAATAGTTGAAGCAGATATTTGGAATACTTATTTTAAAATCAAATAGGGATTGTTTGAGTGGTTGGTTATGCCTTTCATCTTTGCAATGCTCCATCTACATTCATGAGAGTTATGAATGATGTTTTAAGATCCTTTCTTGATGAATTTGTAATTGTCTATTTAGATGATATTTTGATTTTCAACAAATCATGAGAAGAGCATGTCAAGCATGTGAGGAAAGTGTTGGATGTTTTGAAAAAAGAAAAGTTATTTCTGAAGATGTCTAAATGTGAATTCAAGAAAACTTCCTTAGTGTATTTGGGCCACATAGTTGGAGTAGGTGAGCTGAAGATTTACCACTGTAAAGGTTCAGTCATTATGAATTGGCCAATATCCAAATCAGTCACAGACTTAAGGAGTTTTTTGGGAGCAGCCTAGTATTGGAGGAAGTTCATTTCCAATTTCTCTTCCATAGCAGCTCCACTACATGCTTTTATCAGTGTGAAAGTTGTCTTCCAGTGGGGAGGAAAACAACAAAAATCATTTGATGCTTTAAAACAAAATATCGTTTGAGCCCCAGTTTTAGCATTGCTGGATTTGAAACAACCATTTGAAATACAAACAGATGCAAGTGACTACGCCATGGGTGTAGTTATTTTACAGCATGGTAAGCCCATTTCATTTCATTCATGAGATTTTTAATGGTGTTGTTATTGTAGGTTTTAACCCTGTACAGAAATTATGAATTCTGTACCCATCCCCCTCAAACCCCTCGGATAGGGGGATTGCCACTCCCCCTGTCACCTCCCCACTGTGCAATTGGTGCAACGAAGGGGGGGCTCCACCATCCCTTTAACCCCCTGGTTCACTACATAGGTTAGTCATGGAAAGAATATAACATAGCCCAATAGTTATTAATTATCCTACATATGATAATGAGCTTTATGTATTGGTGCAAAGTGTGAAGAAATGGAAGCATTATTTAATGGGAAAAGAAACCATTATTAACTCTAATCATCAACCTTTGCAATATCTGCAATCTCAAACAAAATTGTAGCAATCAAGGTACATTCGTTGGATGGGATTCTTACAGCAATTCCAATTGGTAATTGGGTATAAGAAAGGTATTTATAATAGAATTGCTAATATGCTTTCTAGATCGGTTGTTAGAGTAGCCATTTTACTCAAGAATAATTATGTTTTGTCTGAAATTTATGTTGAACAATACACACATGATGCTGACTTTCAAGATGTGTATTCAAACTTGAATCAAGGCCACCAAGTTTAGGAATTAGACTACCATGTACATGATAATCTGTTGTATCATTTGGGAAAACTTTGTGTTCCACGGGGAGAGAGAGTAAATGTCACAAGGGAAGCGTACACTTCTCTTATTGCTAGACATTTTCGTGTAAGTAAAACAATGGAAAATCTTCAGAGGTATTTTTACTGGCCTCATATGCTTGAAAGTGTGTCATGTTTTATCATAGGTTGTTCATTGTGTGCGTTCAGTAAGACTATTAATAGGAAGCTAGGATTGTACAAACCACTTCCAGTGCCATCACATCCATAGGAGAGTGTTTCTATAGATTTTGTTGGAGGTCTTACTTTATCAAGAAAAGGTCATGATTATTTGTAAATAGTTGTGGATAGGTTCAGCAAGATGTGTATATTAATGCCTTGTAAAAAACAAATTATAGTTGTACAAACAGCTCAAATTTTCTTTCAAAATGTATGGGTTCATTTTGGATTACCTACTTCTATTGTAGATAATCGTCATTCCCGATTTGTTCGGCATTTGTGGTCAATTTTATGGAACTTGATGGACACCAAGGTGAAGAAATTACAACCTTCCATCCTCAAACAGATAGTCAAATTAAAGTGGTTAACATGATAGTTATTCATTTTCTAAGAGGATATTGCAACAAACATCCTAAGTTGTGGGATGAACATTTGCATTATATTGAACATGCTTACAACCAAGAAAACACTCTTCTACTCTAACTTCACCTTTTGAGCCATGTCTTGGTTATTTTCCTAAATCACCTTTGGATTTCATCTTTGAGAAAGATGTAGTTATAGATAGACATAACAAAATAGACAGAGCAAATGAATTCATTGAGAAAATTTAGCACATTCACCAAACAGTTCAAGAACAATTAGAAAAGAGTCAAGGCAAGTATAAGGCAAGGCATGACAAGCATCATGTGGGTCATCAGTTTCAAGTAGGTGATGAATTTTGGCTCTACGTTAGCAAGGAAAGGCTTCAATGTGAAGGTAGAAAGCTTAAAACAATTTGTTATGGTCCATTTAAAATTCAGGAAAAGATTGGTAATATTGTTTTCAAGTTTGATTTGCCTTCATATATGAAAATTTATTCCGTTTTTAATGTTGAAAATTTGAGATTGTATGAGCATCCTTTGATTGAAGATCAACGAGAAAGTGTATAGATTCCATCAATTCAAGATTTTTCTCCAGAATTTCTTGATAAGCTTTAGCATGACACCATACTTGACAGAAAAAACGAGGTCATCAAAGAGGGAGAATTTTAATTATCTTCAAGTCGGTCTCAAAGGTACAAATCCATCAATGTCCAAATTGATTGAAGAGGGGAAGGTGAGGGAAAAGTACCCTCATCTGTTCAATAACTAAATATAATCTTTTGGTGTCCAAAGGGCTTCGAGTGGGGAGGAGTGATCAGGTGCTCAATTTTATGCTCAAAAATCAAAGTGCCATAATCTTGTTAAACTCAGCTTCATATCAAAGAACTCGTCATTCTAAATCCAACGGTGTGAACGACATTCAAATTCGAGCTCGTATGCAAAAGTTAGAGTAAGTCAAAGTTCAAGTTTGACTTGTCTACATAGCACAATTGGATGACATGGCAAAGTCCTTCAATGAATGAGGAGGCACCAAGTGGTAGGCTTCCATTGGGCCCCGCATATCAAAAACTTTAGTCACAAGTAGAAAGGTTTTGAAATCAGCCCCGACACAGATAAGGTTGCAATGTGATCTAATCACAATCGCATATTGCGAGTTGACAAGTATTACAGAATCAGCCCCTGTCGAAGCTCGGTTGCGATATGATTTATCGCATATCACCGTCACAAAAAAGGGTTGTGTTTGTTATGATTATGGTAGTAATCGTCGAATTGTGATTTGTGATGGATTTCCCAGACAAGATATTTTATATATTCGAGTTAATACTCACATCAAGTCCATGATATCGCTATTGCAACACGTCGTCGTGTTAACAAGACCTTCAGCCTGCCAAATTTCGCCAATTATGATTTGCAATATGACCAACACAATATAGCCTGTCGTGTGGCTAAATATTCGCTTAGTTAGCAGATTTTGGAGCGAAATTGTGGGATTATGTTGGTTTTTGAGCAATTTGTGGAACAAATAGTGGGGGAACTAGGAGAAGTCATAACTTCTTCATTTCTTATCCAAATTGAATGCAAAAAGAAGCTAGATAGTCATTTTTTAGTATTCCAAACTTATTGAGACAAGTTTCAGAGGCCTTTGAGCATTATAAACACACTTTTGTTGTAATTTTGAGCATAATAGAGAGGCCCAAGCATTTGAAGCTAGACCAAGGAAAAGTAGCCCAAGAGGGGTGAAATCTTCATCAAATCTCGGTGTTGTGTGTTGTATTTTGATGTTATTTGTTGTTATTTTGTTGCTATTCAGCATATGTTTTATGTTAAATTTTTTATAACATTTACATAAAAAACTCTCATGGGAATCAGTTAATTAAGAAAAAATAGTGAAGCCTTAAGCACTTGATAAGCAAATGATAAGGATCTTGGCTTTTATTCTGAATAGGGAATTAGGAGAGCATTACTAATCTGCTCCATTTTAGATCATGCAGAGCAAGCATAATGAAACACGCATAGTCTCACATAGAAATGTGGGTGAAATATGCAGTCACAACCACACCCACATTTAATATTAATGTGATTTTTGTACATAATCACCTAAATAGCAGTATCTATAACTAAAATATGAGCAATAATATTAGCAATTAGTACAAAGCATATATATTTTGTTGCACAAAAGCTTGAAGAAACATATATTCAAAATATCTGAAATATTTACAATTAAAATATTAGTAATAACTTAGTATATGCCAATGATTTACTAAAATAACCACTTGTTTTGGTATAATCTACCCGCACACTGAGGCAAAAAAGTGGACAAAATACAAATCCCACTTACTTAGATGTAGATACAAACAAATACACATTATTTATCATACATTGAAAGCTTCCTTTAAACAATGAACTTTCTTCGCACCTCCACACAAATTAAAATATTATTAACAAGATAGGGGTGGTAGCGGCACGCTACACAAGTCATTGTGTGGAGATATTTTTACAAATTTATAAACCATATATTATATGAATGTTTATGGAGAATGGGATATGTGCGGGAGAATGTAGAATATTATCATGTTTCATTGTGCAAAGCTTTTACTGTGCAGATTATGAAGTTTGTGTGGAAGAGCAATTGCATAGGGATTTTGCTTTTACAGATATGTATCTTTGAGAAATTATTTATATTATTACTTTCCATTGTGCATGTTGGCCCATAGGGTATTATTCCAATATTTTGATTTAATTATGAACAAAAGCGAAATTGGTTACTAATTATGTGAATGAAATTGCGCAATTGTGTGGAGATGACAATAATGAGAAAATGCAAGTGCAAAAAAGACTCCCCCATGATTTAATTACGTATATATGAGAAAATAGAGGTGGCAATAACGAAAAAAATTAACTGCGAAAAACACTCTCTAATAAGGATTTAGCAATGGGTATATGAGAAAATGAAACACATTGAAAGCTTCCTCTGCATAATACAACTCATCTGCACTTTTGTACATATGCCTAATTATTTACAATTGAAATGTTATCAATAATTGTGCGGAGTTATTTATATTATTTTATTATTTAAAATTGAATACACAGAAAAAAATACAATATGCAAAAAAAAATCAATTGTTTTTATTTTATATTATTATTGGAATACAAATACATCATTACCGAGAAAACAACTAATAAATTTTGTGCGAGAAACTCAAACTATTGTGCGGAAGAAATTGTGCAGTTGAACTTACTCAGAAAACAACTAATAATTTTTGTGCAAGAAATTTAGCCTATTGTATGAAAGCAAAAACCTTAGCCCATTATGTAAAACTTAGCTCATTGTGTAGATCTTATAGCCTATTGTGCGGAACTTAGTTCATTATTGTGCACAACTTAGCTCATTGTGTGGAGCTTATAGCTCATTGCGCGGAATTTAGCACATTGTGCAAAGCTTGTAGCCTATTGTGTGGAGTTTATAGCTTACTGTGTGAAACTTAGTTCATTGTGGAGATAATATAGCCTATTGTGTGAAACTTAGCTCATTGTGCAGAGCTATTCATTTTATTTTATTATTGAAAAACTTAGTCCATTATGCAAAACATAGCTCATTATTTAGAACTTATAGCATAGCTCATTATGTAGAGCTTATAGCATATTATGCGAAGCTTAATTCATTATTGTGAAGAACTTAGCTCATTGTGTGGAGATTATAGCCTATTGTGAGAAACTTAGCTCATTTTGTGAAGCTTATAGCCTGTTGTGCTGAACTTAATTAATTGTCTAGAGCTTATAGCATATTGGGTAGAACTTAGTTTATTGTGTGAAGTTATTCATTTTATTTTACTATTGGAAAATGAATAGGGAATTACCTTTAGAATTGGAAAACAAATACATCATTCCCGAGAAAAAAAACTAATATTTTTTATGTACCAGAAACTTAGCATGTTGTGGTGAATTGAGAATCTTAGCCTATTGTGAAATGAGAGATTTGATAAGTCGTGGTATTGCTCATACTATTGTAACAAAGCCTTATAATCTTTGCTTTTATATTTAATTTTAAAAAAGTTATAAAAACAAATTCAAATAAAATATTTTGATTGTGAAATGAGAGATTTGATAAGCCATGGTATTGCTCATAATATTGTAACAAAGCCTTTCTAGAAGTTAATAATATCTATTTAAAACGAACATGAATAATTATTGTTAAAAATATTGTTACTGTAAGTATTAAAGTTTGTGTTTATTAATTAAATTTAAATATGGTTACAAAATCATTAATTTATAAGGTAAAGTGGATTTGACTTACTCTTTTTAACCTTTTATTATTATTTAATTAAGGAGACATGTAAATGTTTACAAATGGTTGTCTTGTAAATTTATTTCACATATAAATTCAATATATTGAGCTACATATAACAATGTTTACATACTTATATTACACCTACACATCTATTCTATACTTGACGTTGTATAGTATTTTTACCACATACCCATAGCCATGTAAACAAACAATAAAAATGTAAACAAGCAATAGAATAGGTCAATAGTCACTTAAATTGTTGCTTGACATATACCAATTTAACGTAAAAGAATTACCATTAATAAAACGAAATAGGAAACATTTCATTTTTTTATTTCACAGATTTAAATTAATAAAACGAAATATCGATCTGAATTACATTCTAACATTTATAATTAAGAGAAAAAAACCAAACCATATTTAAAATAAAGAATTGAATTACATTGCAAAGTCACTAGTTTCTTATTTGACAAAGAGGAAAAGAACGAACAATATAACAAATATATTTATGAGACTAGGGCATGAAATAAGACTAGTAAATCATTTTTTTTTTCAGTAAAAAAAAAACTTGAATATATATTAATAGTGCAGAGGTTACAATGCCATTCAAAACAACACTAGTAAATTAATTCATAAAAGCAAAGTCCCTAGAAAACATCTGCAATCATCTATCTATTTATTAGGATGAGTAAAAAAACTGATAAATGACTCACTTACAATATTGATAGATCATTGAGCTTTTGCAACTAAAATGATAAATGACTCAGAACTGATAGATCATTTATTTATTTATTTATTACAATAAACAGCTACAAAATTGATAGATCATTTATTCATTTGGACGAACAGCTATAAAATGGATGAGCCATATCTTTATGTTATCGGGCTTTAAATGCACTGCGGTTGTATATTCCCACTTTTCGATTTCAGCATTAGCAAAATCGAACAGTGGACATATACAGCTGCCATTCATTTAAAGCACAATATCATGAATTATTTAAACAATGATAAAACAAAATGGATCGAGAACTTGCACTCACAGTTACAAGACAAAATGGATCAATATCTCGATAATCTATCGATCGATGAAGTGAACAGTGAAATAGAGCAAATGGATCATGACAATAATCCATCAGTTATGAGCTGAACAGTCAGCTGCAGCAAAACCAAGAACAGATTTCTACACATCGTACTGGAACAATAAATTTTGCTGCAAAAGATTCCCAATTATATTTGGTGACCCATCCTTAATGGGTTTGAACCCTACGCATCCCACTCCTTCCTCCACCTCCAATACGTAGTAGCCAGAAGGCGGACTAAACATTTTCCCGGCCCCGAAATCAATTGACATAGTGGGCAATTTCAGATTCTTCACACCAGATGTATTAAAGCACAGATCAAACAACGCAGGATCTTGTGGTGTAGCCCTCGGATATGCAATGTCCCCACCAAGAGCCTTCATTATTACATCATACGCCTCTTTTCTGAAAAATGTCAGAGAAGTCCAGAGTCTACAATGGTCCCACCATTACCAGAATTATTATCCATCTTCCAACCATTGTTGGAAATGGGAAGACTCTTTCCATCAAACACCATTCACTCAACTCCAACATAGTAACTGCTCCTTTCAATAAATCAAAACAGTTCGTGGGTCCGAAAACAAACTGAAAATGGTCGGCCCGGCGTGAAAATAGAACCACGGTGTCAACCACTCCCCCACGCTCTTCTTAATGAAAGGTTTTTAAGAGTTCACGCTCCTATTATTTAGTTGGTGCTCAACTTTTTATAGAAAATTGGCTGATTTGCTCAGTAATAAGTTAGAAAATTGGCTGATTTGTTTAAGATTTTGGGTGCTCTAAATTTTTTTGATGTTGTTGAATCTATTTTCACCATCAAAAACATGATTCAAATAATGTTACTATAAGATTTTTTGAAAAAAATTTACTCAGATTCGAATCACTTTTTACCGTCTAGGAAATTCCTATGCCTCAGTATACTTGTCCATTCTAAATAGCCATATATAATTGGTTAATTAAAAAAAAATTGTAAATAAACATTTTCATATTTTCTTATTATTTTGATTATTTTATATTTTCCAAACTACACCCAATAAAAGTGTTATAATGATTTCTCACAAATTAAAAAATTAAAAAAATGATTGATTCGTCCCCTCATTAAGTTTTACACCATATAAATCAATAAAGTAAATACTATGATTCCTTACGAGAACTGCATTGATTGTATCCCACATCTCACAAAAATGGGGCTGAAATTTGACATCTAAGAACATTATAACACTAAATTATCTTTATTAACAAATTTCCTTGGTTTTCAGTTATGCCATTTTTATATTCATATAACATCTTTATTCAAAATCAAAATCAATTCTTCTTTTTAATCTAATTTTGCATTATTATCCTAGCTATGAACAACAGAAATCATCATTAAGCTCTCCATAATATAATTGTCTAACTACACAAACACACTCTAAGACATGAATTTTGAGTTTTTTTTGTTGTTGTATAGAATTTAACTATATGGATTGATACATATTTTCTAAAAAATAACTCTCCACCATTTTAAATTAAGAAGAGTATGGCATGAGAAAGGATGATGTATCATAGGTGGTGGTGGGGTCTATGTCACACCTTGCAATTAATGGAGGAGACTTGGCACAATATCTCCCATCCATATGTCATGGCAATTATGAAATCATTCAAAACCTATCGAACTCCATTTATGTCACCTGGTTGTTGCAACCATATGTTCACTTCTTCTCGGATGTTTCAAGTTGTACTCCTCAACGACTTAGTCACTTCACTTTGCACTCCTTCGCCCATTTCTCAACAATGGACAATGAGTGTTTCCTTCAGTTCCTTCTCCATTTGTGGCTTTCAAAAGGGATAGCTAACAAGCATAAGTCTTCTCATGATCCTCTATTCGCTTTAGTGCTCACTCATCATAGTTCATGCCCCCCATATTTTAATTCTTAATCATTATTCATGGTTCAGTACCCAACATGATGAGGCATTAGGCTCAATGCCATAGGGGAGGTGATACTCGCAGCTCACATGGTAATTCATGCACCAAGTTCAAATTTAAATCCTTAGCTCAAAAGTTTCATGAGGAAATCTTGGATGTTATTCAACAACCCCCCCATTTATTAATATAATAGCTAGTATTCTATCAATAAATAGGGACCCTTGATAAAATCCTTCAAAAAATTTAACATTTAGACACTTTCTTCTAAATTTTTGGAATAAAGCAAGATATTAAGTCAAAACCCTTTGAGAGCTAGCAATACTCACCTTTTTGCATATCGCTCACCAAGTGTGTCAAAAACCTTGTTAACAAGCAAAACACACAAAAAGCGATCAAAAGGAATCACCATGCTTAACCTAAATATCATTACGTTTTTTTATTCAAAACTAAGGCCTAAGACATTTCCTATTAAAAAAAAAGCTTGTATCGCATGTCGCCATTCACAAAGGTTGAACTCTTATGAAACATGTTGAAACATGTGTAATGCGATATTCTAGGTTTTAACCCTGTACAAAAATTACCTGCATACGAATTCTAGAACACATAAAATAAACAATGCAAGAGCATAACACATAAAACACATATACACAGAGATTTTCCCCTGGATCCCAAAACCGGGACTACCAGCTTGATTTTTCATTATGTTCCTTTCAATGTTACAATACATATTTATAAATGCCAAAGAATCTAATACCATGGACCGAAAACCTTCGTGCCCAAAACCATGGACCGAAAACCATCACGTCCAAAACCATGGACCGAAATCTATCACGTCCAAAAACATATGTGAAAATCATTCACAAAACCATAGGTGGGTCTACCCAACCTAACATAGGGTCCAAAACCAAAATTTTCTGGAACACTACCCAAGACCCGATAAAGTGGGGTTACGGGTACCCCTCAAATCCCCTGTGACCCCCCCTGCTACACAATCAACGCAATGAAGGGGGGGCTCCACCCCCCCTCTAACCTTCCGGTTAACTACATGGGCTAGTCGTGGAAAGAATATAACACAACCCAACATTCTCCCACTTGTTGTTTTCTTTCCATAGGGGGCCACAAGAGAGCTTAGTCATTTTTCTAGCCCTAAAATGCCCATTGTTTCTCTATGCCAAGAGAACTTCTTAGAGCTGACAGATTTTGTCAATGCATCTGTAGTATTCTTCAAAGTGTCCACCTTTACCAACAACACCCTTTTATCTTCTATCATATCCCTCACAAAGTGATACTGAACATCAATGTGCTTTGTCTTTGAATGATATGCAGGGTTCTTTGCCAAGAAAATTGCACTTTGGCTGTCACAGTCTATCCTTATAGCTCTATGTACTAACCCCATACTTGAGCACAATCTCTGCAACCAAACTGCTTCCTTGCTTGCGTGAGTGGTTGCCATGTATTGTGCCTTTCTAGCGGATAGTGCCACTACAAATTGTTTCTTACTCATCCAACTGACTGCACCTCCAAATAGGTTTAACACATACCCACTTGTAGATATTCTCTGATCCAGATCTCCAGCCCAGTCTACATCGAGAAAACCATGAATATCCAACATTCTGTCCAATCCTGGCCTTTGTTGGTAGCATAAACCATAATCACTAGTACCACGCAAATACCTGAAAACTTGTTTCACTGTTGTCCAGTGCTCCTTCCCTATTTTTTG
This sequence comes from Pinus taeda, assembly GCA_000404065.3. Lineage (NCBI taxonomy): Eukaryota > Viridiplantae > Streptophyta > Pinopsida > Pinales > Pinaceae > Pinus > Pinus taeda. The sequence continues at coordinate 47,546 of APFE031547763.1, forward strand.
ACATAAACCTGCTCAATACTCCCATAGACCATTGCATACATCAGGCTACCGACTGCACTTGCATATGGAACACAGGACATGTCCTCTTCCTCTTTTTGTGTCTTGGGACACTGTTCAACAAATAACCTCACACCCACAGGAATAGGAACCTTCACTAGTTTAATATCCTGCATATTAAACCTTTGCAGTATTGTCTCGACATATTTCCTCCAGTTTAACCAAAGCTTCCTCTTTGCCTAATCTCTTTTAATTTCCATGCCCAAAATATAGTTTGCAACACCAAGATCTTTCATGTCGAATTTGGAGGAAAATTGGGTCTTCAAATCCTGGATAATTTCTTTGTCATTCCCAACCAATAACATATCATCAATATACAAGACTAGATAAATAACATGGTCACCAATTAATTTAAAATACATACAGTGATCTGCTTTGCTTCTAGTGAGGCCAAGTCCCCATATAAATGTATCAAATTTCTGATACCACATCCTTGGTGACTGTTTTAACCCATATAGAGACTTCTTTAACTTGCATACTAGTTCTTTCTTACCCTTCACTACAAAGCCTTCACGTTGCCTCATGTAGATTTCCTCTTCCAGATCCTTGTGAAGAAATGTTGTCCTCACATCCATCTGTTCTACCTCAAAATCAAAAGAAGTAGCAACAAATAAAAGTAATCTAATAGAAGTTACCTTGTCAACAGGAGAAAAAATATCACCAAAATCAATTCTCGACACTTGGGAATAACATTTTTCTACCAACCGAGCTTTGTATTTCTCCACCTTTTCTTTTGCATTTGTCTTCTTCTTGAACACCCATTTGTTGCCAATGGGTTTCTTTCCAACTGGAAACTCCACTAGATCCCAAGCCTCATTTTGTGCAAAGATTCCATTTCATCAACCATGGCCTCTTTCCAGAGTTTTCCATCCTTTGGATCTATTGCTTCCTTCACAGTTCTGGGATCATCATCAGTAATAGATAAAGCAAAATTTGAACAAAAAGTAGATGGACTATGCTTTTCCGACTGCCTTTTTTCTCGAACTGATCTTCTCACACCCGGAGTTTGTGGCTCTTCATATTCTGATTCCTCCTCTGCTATAGAGTCTGATTCTTCCTCCTTTAACTTAAACTCTATCTTCTCAGGTTCCTTTGGTTGGACTTCATGTTTAATAATATCTTTTACCTCTCTGAACACCACATCTCGGCTGTACACAACCTTCCTTGATATTGGGTTCCAAAGCTTATAACCCTTTAAACCATCCTTATACCCAATAAAGATGCACTTTTCAGATTTACTATCCAACTTGGTTCATTTCTCCTTTGGAACATGTACATATGCATCTCATACAAATACCCTCAGATGTGAAAGACAGGGTTTCTTACCAGTCCATACCTCTTATGGAGTCTTATCCTCCAATACTGATGAAGGTGACTTGTTGACCAGGTAACATGCAGTATCCACCACCTCTACCCAGAATTCTTGTCCTAACCCAGCACCACTGAGCATGCTTCTAGCCCTTTCCATCAACGTTTTGTTCATTCTTTCTGCAACTCCATTTTTTGAGGTGTATATGGAGTAGTATTCTGTCATGCTACACCACATTTCTTATAGAATTCTTCAAATTCCTTGCTGCAAAACTCTCCACCATTATCTCTCATCCACACCTTTATCATCTTCTCTGTCTGATTTTCCACGAGAGCCTTAAATTCTTTAAACTTGTCAAAGACTTCAGATTTCTTCTTAAGGAAATATATCCATGTATTTCTTGAGAATTCATCTATAAATGATACATAGTACACAAACTTACCCAATGATGGAACCTTCACAGGTTCAAACACATCAATGTGCACAAGCTCTAATATCTGTTTCACACTCTTACTACCAGAGGGGAAACTCACCCGATTTTGCTTCCCATATACACAATTTTCATAGAAATCAAAATCTAGAGAGCTATTACTCATACCTTCTACCATACTTTTACCTTCTCTCCAATATGTCCAAGCCTTTCACGCCACAACATGGTCTTCTCTTCAGAGACCACTAGATTTGCTACTCCACTTTCAGGAACCATAGAACTGTTGCATCCATCAATAACATTGCTACCTTCCACCTTGTATAGAGTTCCAATTTGAACTCCTCACATCAATACCAACACTCCCCAAACTATTTTGCATTTATCCTTCTCAAACACTGTTTTTACACCTGCATCATCCAGCTTGCTTACAGAAATAAGATTTCTCGCTAATGCAGGATACGCAAAACACCCAGAAGTGTTCTAACCCTTCCACATTGCAACTTCAACTTTACTTTTCCGTGACCAATAATTCTAGCCTTCCTATCATCCCCCAAGAAGACATCACTACCATTATATTTCTCATACTCATAGAACCACTCTATGGGGAGTGAAGTGAAAGGATGCACCCGAGTCAATCAACCATGCTTCATGATCTACATGTGTACTTAAAGAAGCCAAGTACACATCCCCAACTTCATCTGAGGTGGTTTTAAACTCTGTAGAAGGAGCATCATCAGATCCCTTTCCTTTATCAGGAGCTTTAGATTTACACTCCCTTCTGAAGTGCCCTTCCTTTCCGCATTTCCAGCACACCACCTTTGTAGGTTTTCCTGGAGATTTAGATCTCCCTCTAGATTTAGATCTCCCACTCGATGACTTATTTTTGCTTCTGTTCTGGGACCGTCCTCGTACAGACAAGGCATCACCATTCTGGTTGTCCATATTTTTCCGTCTCATCTCCTCCGTCAGCAAGGCTGAGACTATTTCATCAAACTTCAAAGCAGTTGCATTGCTACCTATTGCAATAACCAGACTATCCCACGAATCTGGTAGAGAACACAACAAACTGATGCACTTATCTTCATATGAAATTTTAATATCAACATATAATAACTAACTTACCACAGTATTAAAGGCATTCAGATGCTCTGTCACAGAGTCTCTAGCTTTTATCCTCACGCTATATAGCTTTTTCCGTAGGAACAATTTATTCACCAGAGACTTAGATTGGTACAAAGTCCCTAGCTTCTCCCACAAAGCCTTCGTTGTAGCTTCCCTTGATACATTCAACAATACTGAATCTGAGACACACAATCATATTGTGCTCTTTGCCTTCCGATCTGATTTCTTCCATTCTTCATCAGAAACTCTCGTTGGTTTAGTACCCAGATCTACTGCAATCCACTGATCTTTTTTCACCAACAGATCCTCCATTTTGAGTTTCCACAACTCAAAACTCCGACCATTAAATTTCTCGATCTCTATCTTTCCACTACTCGCCATCTTCTTTCACCACTGGAATCGATCTCGCAAATCTCCCACTGAACAAGGTCTACCACAGGCCCAAGTGAAACCCCTTAGCAACAAAGGCATCCCCTTGAAGCCAAAACAACTCTGATACCAAATGTAGGTTTTAACCCTGTACAGAAATTACCTACATACGAATTCTAGAACACATAAAATAAACAATGTGAGAGCATAACACATAAAACACATATACACAGAGATTTCCCACTGGATCTAAAAACCGAGACTACCAGCTTGATTTTTCATTATATTCCTTTCAATGTTACAATACATATTTATACATGCCGAAGCATCCAATACCATGGACCGAAAACCATCGCGTCCAAAACCATGGACCGAAAACCATAGGTAGGTTTGCCCAACCTAATATAGGGTCCAAAATTTTTTTTCTCGGGGCGCTGTCCCAAACCCCGTAGAGGGGGGCTACCCGCCCACCTCAAACCCCCCGGACAGGGGGGGCTGCCGCCCCCTGTGACCCCCCCGCTGCGCAATCGGCGCGGCGAAAGGGGGGCTCCGCCCCCCCTCTAACCCCCTGCTTCACTACATAGGTTAGTCATGGAAAGAATATAACACAACCCAACAGTGCGCCTCTCCAGTTTCAGCCTCTACTTCTGCAACGCCCACCCAACCTGATGCTTCAAGAGGTTTCTTCATCAACGAACCCCTTATCATGGGGCAACACAATGCTTTTGTAGCACTAGAGAAGTCAGTGATGGAGGCAGAGGGCGAGTCTTCCTTTTCGTGCATTCGTGTGCTTGGCAAGGGCGGTTCTGGTAAAACCCTTCTCCTGAAGTCCGTCTTCAATAGCAAAAAGGTGAGGGATTTATTTTCCAATGGATTGTTGCTTTGGCTGACTGTTTCGCAGTCTCCATCTTTTAAAAATCTTAGGAATCAACTTTCTTCCCAAATAGGCATGCAAGAAAACATAAATCCAGATCAAAATATGAATGAAGAAGCCATAAAAATATGGTTGCATGAGAGTATGCAGGGAAAAAGGTTTGCGTTGTTCCTGGATGATGTATGGGAGAAGGGTCGCAGATTGCTGGAGGAATTGGGTCTACTCCGGCTAACCGACCATTCCACCTCCAAAATTGTTGTGAGTTCAAGGAACCAGAAAACGCTGTAGGAGATGGGAGTTAATGAAGATAAGTCCACATTGATTAGATTAGGCGATTTGATGGAGGATGATAGTTGGCCGCTGTTTGTTTATCATGCTTTTCCACATAACAGTGGAAGTCTACCAGGAAACATCAACGAAGGAAAGGCGAGGGTTGTGTGTAAAAAGTGTGGAGGGCTTCCCTTGGCAATCAAAGCAGTAGGGAGCGCAATGGCAGGCATTATTGATGCACAAGAATGGGACTTGGCAGTCCACAGGTTGTCAAACGCCAACAACGAAGTCTATGATTGCCTAGGGTTTAGTTATGACGCACTGGGAAACTACAACATTAATCTCCAATTGTGCTTTCTGTACTTAGCTGCTGCCTTCCCGGAAGACCAAATTCTTGATGTTAACCTCATCACCACGTTGTGGTTGGGAGAAGGACTATTGCAAGATCAGGGTGGCCAGGACCGATTCGAGATCGGAAGAATCTACGTCAACAATTTAGCCGAGATTTGTTTGATTGAACCAACATTGAGAAATATTGACGGGCACGTGGATTATTTCAGGATGCACGACGTTGTGCGCAGTTGGGGAATACAAATTGCTGAGCAACAAGAGAGCTTCTACTGTGGCGCAGGTAAGGATCTCAAAACATTGGATGCAAATGAATGTTTAGCACGCACTAGAATTTTGTTGACTGGTAAGCAGTTGACTTCTCTTCCGGAGTCTTTCAGAGCTCCAGAAATCTGCACATTAACATTGGATGGGAACAGACCTTTGGGAGAAATTCCAAGAAGGGTAATTGAGAGCATGATCTCTCTTAGGGTTCTGGATTTGAGTAGTACGTCCATCCAATCATTGCCTGAAATTATTGGCTGTTTGAAACAACTTGCATGCCTACGATTACTGAACGTGCCAATCAAAAGGTTACCAACATCTGTCTCCAAATTTGTAAATCTCCAAATCCTGAATCTTCATGGGTCTGGAATTACAGAATTACCTTGGGGCATTCGTAAGTTGAGAGCACTAAAGTGTTTAATGCTTGCAAAGTGCGGCGATTTGCAATGTCTGCCGCATGGCATATCACAGCTCACTTCTTTGCAATACCTCTGGGTTCCTAGCAGTGCGTGGAGTCGTGGAGTGTTTAAAAGAGGTCAAAAAGCGACTTCCATTAACGACATGGGGAATTTAACACAACTGAAATATTTGTGGGTAGAGAACAATGGAGAAACGATTTGTGAGGGCATTTTAGGGAGGATGCTTCAGATGGAAACATTGGAATTGAAGATCACCAGTACAGCTTTTTTACCTGAAGATATTACTAATATGTCAAAGTTGAAGAAGTTTTCATTAAAGAGGTCTCACATAGTTAAAATGGAAAATGAATTTCATCAGTTTCAAAATTTAAATCATCTTAAATTATGGAAGTGTGATATGTTGGAAGAACTGCCACATTTACAAAATCTAAGAGGGTTAAGGAAATTGGATATTGTAAAATGTCCGAAGTTAAAAAGGATTCCTAAAGAATTTGGAGAGATGGGGGCATTTCCTATGTTGAAGAAATTTTCAATGGTTGAGTTAGATGAATTAGAAGAGTTGCCAATGCTACAAGAAAGTGCAATGCCCAAACTTGAAAATTTTACATTGATGCTTTGTGAAGCGTTAACGCTGTTACCAAAAGGTTATTGGAATCTTAAAAGCCTTCATAGTATAAGATTGCATGGTTGTTCAAAAATTTCAGAGAATTTTGAAATAATCAAAAGAAAAAATCCAAATGTAGAAGTGGTAACAATTTCCACTACCCGCACAGAAATACTTTTTGATAAGTATGGGCAAGAAGATCATTATTTTATTAAATACAGTGAATCTTGGAGGGGAGAGTTTTACCTTTTCCTCCAAGAAATATATTCATATTTGTAAGATTCTATGTATGATGATCAATGATCAATAAATGTAATTTATTTTTTTATCAACATTTATATGTGACTTATTATTCATGTTTTTGTCTTCAACATTTTCATATTTATGTATCAT
>APFE031547763.1:54827-71830 GCA_000404065.3 Pinus taeda
TATTTATAATATTTACATGTATTTACCTAATCCCAAAGATTAGGTGTCAACATTCACCCCCTTACTTTGAAGGGATGTTGATGAGTCCAAGCATCATTCTGAATCTTTCAAACTTTTCTCTTCCAAGCGCTTTAGTGAAGATGTCTGCAATATGCTCGTTTGTGGAAAAATGGCATAGGTGGACTATATTGGCCTCAACATGATGTCGAATCAAATGGTATTTTGTATTGATGTGCTTCGTTCGATCATGGAACTTTGGGTTCTTGGCCAACTTTATTCCAGAAGTGTTGTCAATCATGAGAGGAGTTGAATTCACTTGTTTTTCCTGCAAATCTTATAGAATTTTCCTTAGCCACACAATTTCCTTTGTTGCTTCAGCTGTTGCCACATATTTTTCCTTAGTTGTGGAATCTGGTGGAATTGATTGTTTGTGCGACCTCTAAGAGACGACTCTTGATCAAATACTCATAACATAACCTGAAGTAGATACCCCAGTTTCTTTATCGCCATCGAATTCTGAATCAAAGTATCCAATCAAGCTGAAGTTTCCCACTTGTGTATACTTAAGTCCAAAGTCTTAAGTTCCCTTCAAGTACCTTAGAACTCTTTTTGCAGTAGACCAATGACCCTCACAAGGATTTTGCATAAACCTAGAGAGGATTCCAACAAAAAATGAAATATCTAGTCTGGTAGTGATTCAGATTTAAACAGGAACGCAACAAATTATAGAGATAACCATAAACACAAAGATGTAGCGGAAATAATACTTCTTTTCATTAATGTAAAATACTGAAATATGCTTACAAACAGAAATGGAAATAAACCATCTAAGGCAATGGTAGCTTATCTATGAGAAGAGATGTGGCAGCTACATGCCTCTGAACTGTGTTACAATGAGGCTTGAAGGCCTATTTATTGTTGAGAAATGACGAAAAACCCTAAACATCCAAAAACCTAACCCTAAAAGATGAAATGCCAAACTGTGGGCCCTGTTTTGAGTAAATTGGTACATCAACTTCCTGGGGTCGTAACTTTGGCATACGATCTTCGTTTGACTTGCACGATAGCTCATTAGAATTATCTATCTGAGGGCTACAACTTTGGGAAGAGCAACATCGGTCCATGGACCCATGTTGCTCCCACAAAGAACATTGTTTAGGGCCTCAAAATGGCTCCGGAAGTTCACGACCCGAAAAACTGCTAAAAATAGTAAACTGTGCTACAATTTAGGAAACTTAAAAATTGAAAGAGACAGTTGTGGGGGTCCAAGTGGGATAAGTGGGTGGCCACCAACATCCACCTGGATCAGGTAGTAGTTAGGTAGTTGAGACGTCCTATGAGTTGTCTATACTTCGTGGCATCCTCGAATTATTTTCCTTCAGTGGATGTGAGATTTAAGTTTTGTTCCATTGGAGTAGTCAAATGATTGCACTCAACCATGTCAAACCTACTCAACATATCTCTAATGTACTTTTTTTGAGCCAGGAATATCAACTTTGGATGTTGAGTTACTTCAATTCCAAGATAGTAGTGAACATAGCCCAAGTATTTCATTTCATAACCTTTCCTCAATTCGTTCTTTATGGATGAAATGTAACTCTCACTGTTCCTTCTCGTCAAAATATCACCTACATAAAACAAAATATATACAATTTTTTTGCTAACTTTCTTGAAAAACGAAGTTGCATCATCAACATCATAATGTTTGAAGTTGAGTTTCAGAGGATGCTCAATTAACTTCTCATACCAGGCTCGGGGAGCTTGCTTGAGGCCATACAAGGATTTTACAAGATTGCATATTTTATGTTCTTGACTCTTCACAACAAATCCTTCTGGTTGGGACATAAAAACATTCTCTTTCAGATATCCATTTAAGAAAGTAGTTTTTACATCCATTTGATGGACTTCCAATAGTTATGTGTTGCCAAGGCAAAGAGTGTCTGGATGGTAGCCCATTTCTTTGTGGGGGAAAAATTATCCTCATACTCGACCCCTTCCTTCTGTGCAAAATCGTTTTCCACAAATCTGACTTTATGCTTGTCAAGTGAGCCATCTGCTTTATACTTGTTTTTGAAGACCCACTTGCAGCCAATTGGTTTGGTTCCTAATGGAAGATCAACCAGCTTCCAGGTGTCATTCTTTATCAAAGCATCATATTCTTTCTGCATCGCTTCTTTCCATTCATCATGAGAAGCAACTTCTTTGAATGAAGTTGGTTCGAAATCTGTAGAAAAGTTCAGTTCACAATCATAAGAAACATCCATATCAACAAGTGAATCAGAATCATCTACATCACCTCCATTTTTTCTGGTTGAGCTTCTTGTTCCTGTCTTTCTGACCTCATCAAGACAAACACTTTCAAGTGTCTTTGTCAGCCATTTATGAGGACCTTTCTGAGATGGCCTAAGCTGCTCAGTTGATTGAGATGGGGCTAAATCAAGATTTAGTCTCCCAATTATGTCACTCACATAACTCAAAGTGGCATCAATGGTTGGAGCTTCATGCAAGGGAGAGAGTGTTTCAGAAGAAGATTCCACTTATTGATCTAGTATAGGAATCCGCCCTTCAAGATGTGGAATTTGATTATCAAATCCTTGAAAAGATTTTACATGTGTGAATGTATCCAAGCGATCAAGTTGTCACACAACAATATCGTCAGCCTTGGAAGATTTAAGAAAAATCACATCTCTAGATATTATAAACTTCTTATTGAGTTCATTCATCATAGAGATAGTATGCTTTAGAGGTATTTGGGTACCCCAAGAAGATACACTTATGACTCCTTGCACTTAATTTGTTTCTTTATTCCTAAGGTATTAAGGCATAACAGGTGGAACCAAAAAAACTGAGATGTCTCACCAAAGGAATGTGGCCATACCACATTTCATAAGGATGCTTGTTTTTTATAGCATTATATAGACACATATTCTTTATATACACAACACATAAAACTGCATCAACCCAAAACATTAGTTTAACATTCTTGAAAAACATCATGGAACATACCATATTTAATATTGCTCTATTAATTCTTTCAACTACTCTGTTATGTTGGGGATTATAAGGCATAATTGTTTGATGTTTGATCCCATGCTAGCGAAGATAGGTTTCAAATTAATTTGAAGTGTATTCTTTTCCATTATCAATAAGAATAGAGCCAATATGAGATTGTGTATCATTTTCAATCCATGCATGAAAGTTCTTGAATGTTTCAAAAGCTTCATATTTTTTCTCAATAAATAAACGCAACACATTTTGGTCTAGTCATCAATAAATGTCATCATATATTTATATACCATTTGTAGAAAGAATAGGAATTGGGCCACATAAATCTGAATGAATGAGTTCAAGTTTTCTATGTGCTCTGGAATGAGAATCATGAAAAGACTATTTGTTGTGCTTTCCTAAGATACAAGCATCACATTCCTTAAGTTTCCTAGGAATTATAGGCAAACCAGTAACACCATTTTTCTTCAACAAACAAAGGTTGTCATAGTTCAAGTGTCCTAATCTAGCATGCCATAAAAGACTTCATAGATATGTACCTTCATCATAGTGAGAATTGTATGAGAAGTTTTGTGAACGAACAGAGGTTCCTTTCAACTTGAGAAGTCTTTCTTCTTCTATGCCCATAATGACAAGTGAGTGATATGATGCTTTTTTGACCTCGACCTTGCCATCAAATATATTAATGGATTGTCCTTTTTCGTGGATGTGGACCAAAGACAATAAGTTTCTCCTCAGCTCCGAGAGGTATAAAACTTCATGCAGAAGAAAGTCTGGAATACTAGGTAGTTTGAGCTTGATGGCTTGAGTTTTGACTTGTGTGCAAAGTATATTACTCCATCAACATTGTGAGTGAATTCTTCAAAGAAATCTCTCTTGAAATTCATGTGGAAAATTTCTCCTAAGTCAAGCAACCAATCATCTTTCGATGAAGCAATTGAAGCATTGAACAAGTCTTTAGTTACTCCATTGTTACAATGTGCCACAACATAGTGAGAGGATTCAGGTACTTTACTTTTCTCTTTGTCATTAGTTTTACCTTTCCCTTCATTCCTTTCCTACTCAATTTTGTCTTAAGGATACTTACATGTGGATGCATCATGTCCATCTCTAGTGCATCATATGCAATGAAGATCAGACTTTCTCCTTGGATATGTTTTCTCCCTGCCTCTAAAATTCCTCCTTCCTCTTCCTCCTTGTCCACCTCTTCCTATAGAAGAATCTTGTTCATGATTCTTCTCCTTTTGTGTAAGGCATACAACTTCGTAAGTAGATTGAGGAGTTGAATTCTTCCCAAAAGCCTTCTCTCTCTGAGAAAAATTATTTTCAATGGAGTCAAAAGTAATCTCCTTAAGGTTTCCACTTGCTTGCAATACCCAAGATAAGGTGAATAGGTGGGATATAGTGCCTTAACATAAGCTATGTGAGGAATATATATCTTAACACTAGTGACCTTTATATCATGCATAATGGATCTTACTTCTGATGCTAAGGCAAGAGGTTCATCATTTTTCAACTCAAGACTGAAAAACTTAATCATCAATTCAATAAATTCAAGTTCAGAGTGTGGGTCATACAATTCCTTCAATTTCATTAAAGATTCAAAGGCATTTGAAAATGGTGAAATATGGAAACTCACTTCTTCATTTACTGATGCTGCAATCAAGGCATAGGCCTTGTTTTTCTTGTTTTCCCAAATAGAAAACTCCTTATCTGAAGTGGGATTTGCAGGTGCATTGTCTCCTTCTCCTTCACAAATCCCTTTCCACAACTCATTGAAAATGAGGATGTGTTTTATCTTCTGGGACCACTCAGGATAGTTATCTTTGTGAGTGAGAACATAACTACTCCCACTATGGAGATGAGTGAATGCATCATAAAATTTGATGTGGCCTCAAAATAATTGAAAAAAAAAAATGGATATGCCTTCAAAAGCCTTCAATTAAAAATATAATCTCTCAATATACCTTCATGACATATTACATAATGCTCACATATCTCATTACATACCACATATGGTCCACATAACATATATTATAATAATGTTCCACATATCATATATTATAATACACCCCTCAAAATAGGAACTTGACGTATTTTCCATCCATACGCTCCATTTAATATATGTGCCATGTAAAGGATTATGGTATTACAAAAAAACTCCAAATACGTTATTCAAAAAGGCTAACACATATAAAAAATTTATACACACACCATTCAAATAATGATTCACCCACCATTCAAATGTATATTGATAATTCCAATGCGCCATTCAACACTCCATTCACTGCATGGTCATTCATCCAGATATAATGTATCGTTTCCTATTTATAATAGCTTGAACGCAGAAGAATGCACCATATATAGCCTAAGACACAGTATTATAACCAGAGATACGACATTCATATAAAACTTCAATGCACTCCAACAGATGGACTTCAAGAGTTACGCACATTTAATTAATGAATTGCTCAAATGTTGAGAATGGGTTAAGACGTAGAGAACGATTACAAAAGAAGGTCTCTTGGTTTTTAACTTCATATCTATCAAGTCAGCGTAGTGATCTACATCTTCTAGAGAGAATAGCTAGCGTTCAACATCTGCAGGAACAAAGAGGATCTATGTTACTTGGAGCAGAACTTTAGGGAATCAAGCCCAAAATGCAAAGGAGTTACTGAGTAGGAAAATACTAGAATGGGACCTGTGCTCCAACAATTTCACACTACTCGAACACAAAGCTTCTATGAGAGTTATCCATTCAACAACAATGCATGGGATTATGCAGGGATTTGATAGAAATGTTAGTCTGCAAAATATGTAGAACAGAAGCAGTGGGAGTTACAAGGGTAGAAAAGAAGCTAAAAATGGGACTGCCTTTGATACCATGTCAGGCCAGGAGGTAACTTCTCAAATTGAATTGTGTCTTTGCATTAATATGGATTATAGATATATGCATGGAGAGAGAGGCTCTTGGGTTTCATCTCCTAATGTCTCTTCTTCTTCGAATTATCCTTATTTTCTTTTTACAATATTTACATGGATTTATCTAATCCAAAAGATCAGGTGTCAACAACTTTAAGGCATTAACAAGTTGAGAGAAATGAACCAATTAAACCTTGGAGACTGTGATGACTTGAAACGTATACTTCATACCATGTCATTGCTAATTTTCACAATGTTCTATGTTGTTTCAATTACTTTTAGCCCAATTCAATTCTTCAATTAACAATATTTTCAATAATAATTCATCATTCCCATCATCAACAATAATTGAAGATAGAACAATAAATGCAATGACAAAGGAGACAATTAATAAGAGACACAAGATTTGGTCAAAGACCGGGGAGAAATGACACAAGGTGGAAATCCCTTTGAAAAATCTTCTTCTATTAGATTGTCATAAAATGATCAATAGAGAGTACAATGAGCCCAATACAAAATCATCCAACAAAATTAAACCAAAAACATTCAAAAATATGTTCATAGCATCAATATATTAGAGAAAACTTTTCCTATCTATGGTCAGTTGCAGTCATATGTCAAAATTTAGCCATAGATCCCAACTGCATGGAGTAAGAGTTGTGCATGCGGTTGAGACCTTCCAACCACACCCTTGAGCCCGATAGCCTATAGTTATAGCCAAAAATTTCCTTTGATGAGCCTGTGGTCAGAAATCAAAACCCTAGAACACGTGCGAGCTTCAAAACTTGTATTTTCGAACCTATGTAAACCTCTTTCCTCAACCCAACCTCAAACTTGTGCGAAAAAATCAATGAATAAGAGAAGAATATGATTCTTGGTGATTTCCAAATGATCTTGAGGTCATTTGTATTTATAGGCTTCCAAGGGTGACCATTTCCTGTTAGGGCCAACCTGTCTAAATGTGCTTATGTGGGATTTTGTTCATAAGTACACTTTCTCTTGTCCAAATTGAGAACTTCAATATTCTGAATTGGTCCTCTCGAAAAGAGGAATCTAATCCCATGGTTCGAATTTTCATTCAGCTACCAATTAACATTCCCTCTCAGCTATGGAGAAATTACAATTACATCATGTCATGTGTATCCTATTGTCATATCATGTCCCATCTCTTTTCAACTCTATCTGCTGAAACATTCTCGAATCTAAAGAAGAAAAATTGGGGAGCATTAACTCCCACCCTCTATAATGTTGAAGAGCACATCTTGGTGTGAAAATAATATCAGGGAGCACATCTCAACCTGAATCTACATCGAGGAGCACATCTCAACCTAGAATCGCGTGGGGGAGCAAAACACCTTCAACCCCATATCGAGTAATAGGTGATATAGGGGATCACATCTCAACCCATCCTATTTCCCATTGATCTTCCCGACAATTACTCTCAAGAGTCATGTGGTAGAAAAACTGCATCATAATCAACTTAGGTTGTACACCCCTAACACTAGTAGAAAATGATGAAATTAGTGACTAGGTGACTAAAAAAGTTAGTCACCGCAATTATTTCAAGTGAATTACTACTAAATTTGAGCAATTTTAAGTGGTCAAACTAAAAATGACTAATTTAGTTTAGGGATAAAATATACGACTAGAAAATAAGTGACCAAACTAAAAGTGACTAACATAAATGACTAATTTAGTCCAGAACTAAAATATATGACTAGATAATAAGTGATAAGATCAATAATGATTAACTTAAATGACTACTAGAGTCCAAGAAAAAAATATGAATAAATAACAAGTACAACAATTATATGAATTACTCATTTATGATAGTAATTTTTAATTATGTTACTCCAGAAATGGAAAATTGCAATTTTGATATTGAAGTGTTACATTTCACTATATGGGTCTCTGAATCCATCTGCATTATTAAAATTTAGAGACAAAGTGGTCTCTTAATCCATCTACATTGTTAAAATTATGAATACCCTTTTGTCTCTAAATTTTAGCATTGCAGATGGATTCAAAGACCCCCTTCTTTAAATCCATCTACAGTGCTAAATCTAGAGACAAAGGGGTCTTTGAGTCCGTCTGCAATGTTAAAATTTAGAAACCCCTTTAAGAGGGTCTCCAAATCCATTTGAAATGTTAAGTACATAAAAATGTCTCAAAATGACTAAAATTTTCTAGTCATCACAACATTTGACATAAAAATGACTCAAAATGCACATACATTATCTTGAATCCCTTCTAACAAAAACTATTATCCCTTGCATTGCGAATAAAAGGTGATACGAGATTACTTGTTCTATGAAATGTTTGATTTAATAATTTACTTATAATAGTTCATGAATCTTAATGAAGAGCATTTTCATAAATTCTTTGGAGTTAAGATGTTGTGCATTACCTTCATTTTGAAAATATTCTAGAATATTGGCCTCGTTGAAATATCCTTGAAACATAACATATGATAAAAAAGAAATTCTAGTAAAGAAACAAAATTGCATAAAAGTTTTTCTTTCTTCTATGCTATTGTTTCCTATGCTACCACCTTACAACGTTTACTTTGAAACATGTGGTGCAATTTATAGCTTTATATGTTTGATGAATAGAGTGTTTAGAGTTTATAAATACTAATTTGTTATTGCCTTCTTGGGTGATATTCATATACAATCCAAGACAGAAGAGGAGCATGAGTGACTTTTGTGTGTTGCAAGAGAAACAATTGTATGCCAAGTTGAGCAAGTGCACTTTCTATTAGAGGAAAATCCATGATTTAGTTCACATTGTCTTATAGGAGGGCATAGCAATGGACCCACGAAAGATGAAATTCATCAAAGGTTGGCCATCACCAAAGAATATTTCAAAG
This sequence comes from Pinus taeda, assembly GCA_000404065.3. Classification (NCBI taxonomy): domain Eukaryota; kingdom Viridiplantae; phylum Streptophyta; class Pinopsida; order Pinales; family Pinaceae; genus Pinus; species Pinus taeda. The sequence goes on from APFE031547763.1 coordinate 63,625, forward strand.
GTGAGAATGTTTATGGGCTTACCTAGTTGTGAAGATAATTTCAATAGATGAAATATTTATTAACCAATGCACCTATTCTAAAGAATGCATATCTAAATGAGGATATTTTGGTGTGCATAAATGCATGTAAATAAGGACTTGGTGGACCCCTTATGCAAGATAGGCATGTCATATGAATTGAAGAAAATCAAATAACATGAAAGAAATTATGCTACCCATGACTTGGAGCATACAAATATTACCCATGCATTGAAAATGTGAAGACATTATCTTATGGGATGAAATTTTGAGTTGAAAATAGACCATAGTGGCTTGAAATACTCACATAGACAAATTAGATAGTTGGAATGCCCTAGTGAATCTGACTTTGACATCAAGAACATTAAGGGAAAAGAGAATAAAGAGGTTAATGCACTCAACATTAAGAGCGTACATGTAATGCATGTTATAACTATTAGCATATACAACATAGACTTAAAAAGAATAATTTTGGAAGATCAGGATCAAACTAACATTATTTACAAATTAAAGAAGGGTTACAACAAGGTATTTCACACCAAAAATTTAAAGGCTACATTCTAGAAGAGGATGGAAACCTCTTGCAAAGGAACACAAGATTATGTTCCTAATTCTCAAGGATTGAGAAATTTAGTGATAAGAGAAATGTGTGATGCACCATATATTGGACACTAGGGTACCAAAAAACTATTGTAGCTATAAGAATTAAGCTTTTTTGACTTATTAGTATCAAAAAACATGTGGTTGATTACATAGCCAAATGCATGTAATGTTAGAAGGTAAAGTCTAAACATGGACATCCAACATGATTTCTATATCCATTGACCATTCCTAAATGCAAATGACAGAGTGTTACCATAAATTTCATAGCTAAGCTACCAAGGATAACAAGGTGAGATGATTCCATCATGGTAGTGATGGAAAATCTTACGAAAGGCACACTTATTATTCAATTAAGTTGATTGATAAGGAATCATATATTGCAGAAATTTATATAAAAAGGAAATTGTAAAGTTATATTTTGAGTTGGGATAACCTAGAAAACAAAGTGATTGTTGGGCTATATATTATAAAATATATGTAAGAACATATGTTAAAGATAAGTAAAAATATAAAGGATACACAAGATAGGTAGAAATTTGTGCAAACAAAGGAAAAATGCATAGATAATTTAGATTGGTTGGGCATGTGTTTTTCAAAGTGAAGGCTAAAAAAAGCTCACTAAAATTGGGAAGCTACCGAGAATCGGTAGCACAATATTGTGGGTCATTTGAAATACTAGATAGGATAAGTTTGGCTATATACATTCTTGCATTACTTGCATCCATGAATATTCATAAAAGTGTTTCATGTATATTTATTGAAAAAGTATGTGCCTATTAATCCTAACCTTGTGATTGATTAGACTATGGTCTAGGTGGAGCAAAAAGGGGACTTTTGGGTGGAGCCAATATGCATCTTAGACTCAAAATTAGAAGTGCTCCTGTGCAAATCCATTATCTTGGTAAAGGTCCAGTGGACCTATTGCAATCCTGAAGATACCACATGGGAGCATGAAGAGGCTATGTGGGAGGACTACCCATAGCGTTTTTCATATTTTGAGGAAATATGAATGTACATTTGTGCATAAATGACTAAAGACACCATTTTTTATAGTTAGGATTATTAAATTCCATAGCTTGGATATTTCATGTCCAACTAGTGGTTGAGCCCTCAAAGGTAAGTGGGAAAACCTAAAGGATTCTGATGGAGAGAAGGGAGTACTCTTCCTTGGATTATGTAGGTTGAGGGGAGTGAGAGTTAGGCATTTGGAATTTCTATAGGAGTTACTAAATTGTCAAATTATGGAGTGCTAAGATGTAAAAAAAATTATGTATCTACATGTAAACCTATATGGTGATGTGCACCAAATATACTGAAAAAATGTAGGGGGAGGAAAATGTAGCCCCTCGATTTTGATCACAGATTAGAAATGTATATTTTTAAATATGATGAATGTGTAAATGTCAAGATATATAATATGGAAAAATGTAGCCAAATATCGATAACATTATTGGATTTCAATGGTTTCATTATGTAAGGTGACCAATGTGTGAAACTCACAATAGTCGGGAGGAGACACCAAAAAAAATTATCCATGTTAAGGGTTGGTGTGGTCTAGACCTAGTGTGATCGTCAAGTGATTTTGATGGCGTAGATGCCCTAGGTTATGTTTTCTTAGATCACATGCCAGTCCCACAAGTCATGGACACAATATCAAACAAAAAATTATATGTAAACATTTATATTGAAAATAATAATATAAAATACATCACTAGTTATAAAATGGATAAGAACATATTCATGGAGGACCTATCATTCCATAAATGAAGGGGATAAAAATGGGTCCAAGGGTAAATCACACATGCCTAAAATCCCATGTATTAGCATAAATTAATTGTCATTACCATATAATCCCCATTTGAATTATTAAAACCAGTGATTGAATCCATTTTTGAGGTTGGTAGAAGCGTCATATCAATTAGTTATTGAAGCATGGGCTAAGTACACTCATGAGGGGAGTGATTTTATTGAATGCATGTAAGAGGTGCGTGAGAGAGTCATCTCACCTAGATGTGAGAACATGTTATGAGTAAAATTGTGTTTTTAATCGCCTGAGGCAAAACATGCATAAGAAAAGGAATTTGAGTAAAGGAAATAGCTAACTTTCAAAAAGAAAGAGGACAAAAAAAATTAGAGTTTTGGTGCTACCAGAGTAGGAAATACAATTTGTGTTGAAAACCAATCTCTAGTGTTGATTTTTATGATAAGAACTAGCTTTGCATTTTTGCAAGGAGTTCTCATTTAGAAATCACTTAGGTGCTTCTATAAAGGTTGTTGTAAGTGCTCCACTAGTAGTTAGATTTCCTAAATCCCATAACTAAGAGATTCCTTACCAATCTATGTTAGAGCCCTAGAGGGGATGAAGATTGTCTAAGGGACTATGATACATAGAAATAAATATCATACTTAGATTGTGAAATATGTTGGGAAAGAGAGCTGGCTAGTAGAAATTATTATAGGGGTGGCATCACTCTTAATTTACTAGGTATTGGTATCTTAGTGTTAACTATAGACATCCATAGGAGCATGCTCACCTTTGTGGAATCATAGCCCTACATTAGGCTTGGCCTATTGTAGAAAGAATTAGTCCAAAAATAACTATGGTTGGATGGAATATTTGACATTTGTAGCTAGTTGTGTAAAACATTTATAAGGATAAATATTCCAATCACTCTATTATTTAATATGTAAATGTTATGCTTGAATGTTATGTCCAATTTATGTTGTTTATGTTTAAATGTTGTTGTGCATGATTAATTCATCTACATTCTTGAATTTTAAAATCATGGATAGTCACATGAGCCTATATGTAATACAACATACTTTCATTTCTTTCAAAATGGTATTAAAGTTGGATTTATGGTAACATGCCTTAGACCAAGGGTCTAGGTATGCCACTCATCGTCTTATTGGTATGTTTTCAAAACCTAGCAAATTTTCAAGTAGAAGAATAAGTGTGATGAGGTTTGATGAAACTAACAAACTAGCATTTAAGATCTAGAAAGGGATCCTTCATGGGAGGTGAACTACTAGTGATGATGCTCCTTGGTGATCATGGCCTAATGTGTCACATTAAGTAATCCTAGTTTAGATGGATATTTTCCCACTTTCTTCTCAATTTAGTGATGGAGATATCTATGTGAAATTGTTACTAGATAAGTTATCACTAAACTTGTGAGCGCTACTAAAAATGATCTGATGAGAAAGGTTACAATGATGTGCACTAGCATATGAACCAGACCCTACTCAATGTGCAAATGAAAAAAACTATGATATAAAAAAAAATGAAACATATGTTGTTGTTGTAAGATACCAAGCACTACTAACATTATAGTGTGCCCATCAAAAAGTTCTAATATATAAAATGAAACAAAGATCTTATCCAAAATGTAAAAACTCATTGTGTCAAATATCTTACTCTAACCTCTCAAATATTTAAGCTCTTAGAAACTTTTGACTTCCAAAATGATCAACACTCATATTTTTGTGACATTTCACAATGGATAATTAATTTTATTTTCCACACCATTTAAAAAAAAAAATGCCCAAAAGAAGAAAAATGTTGAAAATATTCAAATAAATTTAAAACATATTTCTCAAAATTGAGCGCCTTCAAATATAGCTATCCATCCCATAATTTAACACATATTTCAAAAAATTTGGCTCTTTGTTAAACATATTTTACCATGATCTAATTCCCACCAAAAAAACAAAATTAACACATATTTCTCAAAATTAGATGTGTTGTTAAACATATTTTACCATGATTTAACTCCCACCAAAAAACCAAAGCTAGAGCAATAGCTCGGCATGGCAATATCGATCTCCAATCTTTGCTGCGAATATATGGAAACATGTACGTCACTGGATCGATCTTTAAGATATCTATATCGATTCCCATTCTTCAAATCGATTGAACTCAGATGCCTTAGCTGCAGATTTGTTTTATGTTTTCACAGGAAATGCGGTAGTGATTCACCGACAATCAAGTTTTTAGGGTTGAATTTCGATAGGTTGAGGGATCGGCGGATGGAGGAGAATCTCTTCAATGGATTTCCCCCAAAAAAATCAATTTGTTCAGCTTCTATTTTCGTGAATAAATAGTGAAAGATAGATTGACAAAAGATCAGAGAGAAGTGGTTGATGTTATAACCCTAAATGATGATTTATTTCTCTCTTATTTGATTTGATAGAGTTAGTGGAAACATAAATAATAATTTTGACTATTCTCGTGATAGAGGAGAGGACACAGTTAGTGGAGATTTAACCACATAAATCCAGATATTAGTGTCACAGATGAATAATTGTAGGTGTTGGATCGATTTCCATGATGCAAATCTACTATGTGACCAATTCCTTCTACTCCACTTCTATGTTTGTGCCCTTGGATGGAACCACTGGTAAGTTCATAAACTTCAAAGCATTTTCTTTTGGCATTTACGTTGATTTGATTCCTCTGCAGTAACACAAATTTGGGTGTGATTAGTTTTTAGAAATAAGAATGGATTTTTATCTTCAAAGATGCGTGGTACCTTTAGAAAGGTAGTGAGCTACAATAGGTGACTGTTGAATTATCTAGGTCTTGGTGGTAAGGTTCAAGTTCCTGGGGCCAAGTTGGAATTGAAGGTGTAGGTCTCATTGGTCTACTAGGTTCTTTCTACTAGGTCGAGGTTATCAAAACTCATCACTTGGAGGGAGTGAGTTCCATACTTCTGGTGTTTGATTTATCTGGGTTAAAGTGTAAAGTGATCTGCAGTGTTGTAGTTTAGAATAGACTCTTCCAATCATCCAAGCTAATGTCAGTGGTCATAAATCTCAATCTACACCCAAATTTGGAACTCTGGTCATTGGGCGTAGGACATCAAAGGATGTTTGTTATACTACTCTATTTCTATCTTTATATGTATCCCCATCCGTTTCTATATTTATATGTATTCCCACCCGCATATTCGGCCCTTATATCCGTTTTTAACTCCGCTACTCGGAAAAGGGTATACAGGATATTTTATTGGTTCATCTGCTTATGGGAATTCATTTGGAATGGTATCCGCTACCTCTATCTATATTGGATCAACTATTTTCATTCGGTTAGCAAGATCTACTGCATTTCGAACCAGGGGAAGGGAAGCTGGTACGACAACTTGATCTGCAACTGGTGGGATTGCCACTCAAACGAAAACTAGTAGATTTCTTTGGTGGAACCACTGAAACCACTTTTGCTGTCACCACCTCATCTACTACTTTAAAAGATTCCATCTATGACTTTAGCCTATGCCTTTGTCAATGCCTATGTGGGGTACCAATATCGATTTGCAACAGGGGAATGAACTAAATCTAATTATCAATCCGATTGTCAGCTTCTTATATCTATGCCTTTTTCAATGCCTATGTTGGGTATCAATATCGATTTGCAAGATGGGAATGAACTAAATATAAATATCAATCCGGTCATCAGCTTCTTATATTACTGGCACTTTATAACTTTATAATTCCCTTCTACTGTCTTCTGATGCCCCGACGTTTCTTTCCCTTTTTGCAGATCCAAACTATTATTTTTTTAAGAAAAATTCCCTAGTAGATTTGTATACAAGAATGTGTGATTGTGATCGCATTGCATTTTTGGAACATTTTCTACGAGGGCTAGCACTTATGGGACACGAACATCCTTCCATAATGGCAAGTTCCTCTTCACATGCCAATATGCATGCTATGTCTAGATTAGCTAGGAATTACTTGGAGTAAGGTATCCAGTAATTGACCATGTATGGTAGGGTTGAGCCTGCTTACCAATAAATCTTGCTGCTTTTGTTACATAATACTCTAGCTGCTAGTCTTTTGAAATCCTTTTCTCTGCAATTTCCACTGCTCTACTTGCTAGATCTGGCCTCCCCATCTTTATGCGTGCAATAGTAAACTACCAAAGAAGTCTCATCCATGATCCTCCATTGTGATATGACCAATGCGTGTTCTTAGGATCACTGTGAGTGATAATTTTCCACTCTTCATATTCCAATGCAGGAAAGCAGAATTTCATAGGCATGGTGCCCACAAGATCATCCCATTTGCTCTCAATTAGGTTCAATATAGCCTCAACCTATTCTGAAGTAGTTAGGGAAGTTACTATAGCCCAAAGATTACCGGACGATAAAAACTTGAAATCCATGTGAGCAGGCTGGAGGTTCGCAATTAGGAACCCCCCTTGATTAGGAATTCAATCAAAAATCCATGAATTAGGAACCCCCCTTGATCAAGAATTCAATCAACAAGCCATGATGGAATTTTCTCTGGGTAAATATTGAACTTTTTTAATCCTATACAAACTCAAGCCTCTCTTGTTCTCTTCATTGCCTACCCTAGTCAGAAGACTAAATCCAAAATTTTAAGTCTTTTTATAGTGTCTTATAGACAACTGTTCATGATCAACCAGACATCTTACTTATCCTGTGAATTTAAAATTCACAGTTCTTGCAATGGATCTAAAAAAACTCTACGAAAAACCATCATCTCGTGCAAAAGACTAGTGAAATACAAATTTATTTTTGTAGTTGAAATGAGGGTGCCTCCTCAAGTTAAGTTAAGAAACCCTCTTGCAAGAGAGAAGCTTATTTCGACAACTTATCTTCCTGTGTCTTGAATTCACGATATACATGTGAAAATCAAGACAGATTGTTACCATAAATTTCATCACTAAGCTACCATGGATAACAAAGTGAGATGATTAACAAAGCTGAAAATAAAGATCGAAGGGTGCATAAAAAGGGACTCATATCTTCTTCCATAGTGTTAGCAAAACAAATGAAATTAGAACATGTGAAAATGAAGATTGTTTGTTACCATAAATTTCATCACTAAGCTACCATGGATAACAAGGTGAGATGAAAAGCTTTCAAAAGGCACACATGTTAATTCAATTAGGTTGATTGATACAGAATCCAATATTGTGGAAATTTATGTAAAAAGGAAATTGTAAAGTTATATTTTGAGTTGGGATAACCTAGAAAACAAAATGATTGTTGGGCTATATATTATAAAAGAGATGTAATAACATAAGTTAAAGATAAGTTAAAATATAAAGGATACATAAGGTAGGTAGAAAGTTGCGTAGATAGAGGAAAAATGCATAGATAATTTAGATTGGTTGGGCATGTGTTTTTCAAAGTGGAGGCTAAAAAAAGTTCACTAAAATTGGGAAGCTACCCAGAATCGGTAGCACAATATTGTGGGCCCATTTGAAATTCTAGATAGGATAAGGTTGGTTATATACATTCAATCATTACTTGCATCCATGAATATTCATAAAAGTGTTTCATGTACATCTTTATTGAAAAGGTATGCACCTATTAATCCTAACCTTGTGATTGATTAGACCATGGTTGATCCGGATTTAAACAGGAACGCAATAAAATACAGAGATAACCATAAAGACAGATATGTAGCGGAAATAATACTTCATTTCATTATTGTAAAATACTGAAATATGCTTACAAACAGAAATGGAAATAAACCAGCTAGAGCAATGGTAGCTTATCTCTGAGAAGAGATGTGGCGGCTACATGCCTCTGAACTGTGTTATAATGAGGCTTGA
>APFE031547763.1:74920-95469 GCA_000404065.3 Pinus taeda
GGAAGTTTAGGACCCGAAAAACTGCTAAAAATAGTAAACTGTGCTATAATTAAGGAAACTGAAAAACTGAAAGAGACAGTTGTGGGGGTCCAAATGGGATAGGTGGGTGGCCACCAACATCCACCTGGATCAATGGTCTAGGTGGAGCACAAAGGGGACTTTTGGGTGAAGCCAATATGCATCTTAGACTCAAAATTTGAAGTTCTCTTGTGCAAATCCATTATCTAAAGATACCACATGGGAGCATGAAGAGGCTATGTGGGATAACTACCCATATCTTTTTGAATATTTTGAGGAAATATGAATGTACATTTGTGCATAAATGATTAAAGACACCATTTTTTATAGCTATGATTACTAAATTCCATAGCTTGGATATTTCATGTCCAACTAACTATGGTTGATCCCTCAAAGGTAAGTGGGACAACCTAAAGGATTGTGATGGAGAGAAGGGAGTACTCTTCCTTGGATTATGTAGGTTGAGGGGAGTGAGAGTTGGGCATTTGGAATTTCTATAGGAGTTACTAAATTTTCAAATTATAGAGTGCTCAGATGTTAAAAAAAATATGTATCTACATGTAAACCTATATGGTGATGTGCACCAAATATAGTGAAAAAATGTAGGGGGAGGAAAATGTAACACCCCGATTTTGATCATTAGATTAGAAATATATATTTTTAAATATGATGAATGTATAAATGCCAAGATATATAATATGTAAAAATGTATCTAAATATCAATAACATTATTGGATTTCAATGGTTTTATTATGTAAGGTGACTAATGTGCGAAACTCGCAATAGTCACGAGGAGACACCAACAAAAATTATCCATGTTAAGGGTTGATGTGGTCTAGGCCTAGTGTGATTGTCAAGTGATTTTGATGGCTTAGATGTGCTAGGTTATGGTTTCTTAGGTCACATGCTAGTCCCACAAGTCATGGACACAATATCAAACAAAATATTATATGTAAACATTTGTACTGAAAATAATAATATAAAATACATCACTCGTTATAAGATGGATAAGAACATATTCATGGAGGACCTATCATTCCATAAATAAGGGGGATAAAAATGGGTCGAAGGGTAAATCACACATGCCTAAAATCCCACGTTATTAGCATAAATTAATTGTCATTACCATATAATTTGCATTTGACTTATTAAAACTAGTCACTGAATGCATTTTTGAGGTTGGTAAAAGAGTCATATCAATTAGTTCTTGAAGCATGGGCTAAGTACACTCATGAGGGGAGTGGTTTTTTTGAATGCATTTAAGAGGTGGGTGAGAGAGTCATCTCACCTAGATGTGATAACATGTGATGAGTAACATTGTGTTTTGAATCACCCGGATCAAAACATGCATAAGAAAAAGAATTTGAGTAGAGGAGATAGATAACTTTCAAAAAGAAAGAGGACAAAAAAAAATAGAGTTTTGGTGCTACCAGAGGAGAAAATACAATTTGTGTTGAAGACCAATCTCTAGTGTTGATATTTATGATAAGAACTAGTTTTTCATGTTTGTGAGGGGTTCTCATTTAGAAATCACTCAAGTGCTTCTGTAAAGGTTGTTGTAAGTGCTCCACTAGTAGTTAGATTTCCTAAATCCCATAACTAAGAGATTCCTTACCAATCTATGTTAGAGCCCTGGAGGGGATGGAGATTGTTTAAGGTACTATGATACATAGAAATAAATATCATCCTTATATTGTGAAATATGATGGGAAAGAGAGTTGGCTAGTAGGAATTATTGTAGGGGTCACATCACTCTTAATTTACTAGGTATTGGTCTCTTAGTGTTGACTGTAGACATCCATAGGAGCATGCTCACATTTGTGGAATCATAGCTCTAGATTAGGCATGGCCTATTGTAGAGAGAATTAGTCCAATAATAACTATGGTTGGATGGAATATTTGACATTTGTAGCTAGCTGTGTCAAATATTTATAAGGATAAATATTCCAATCACTCTATTATTTAATATGTAAATGTTATGTCCAATTTATGTTGTGTATGTTTAAATGTTGTTGTGCATGATTAATTCATCTACATTCTTGAATTTTAAAATCATCGACAGTCACATGAGCCTATATATCAGACAACATACATTCATTTATTTCAAAATGGTATTAAAGTTGGATTTATGGTAACATGCCTTAGACTAAGGGTCTAGGTATGTCACTAATCGTATTATTGGTATGTTATCAAAACTTAGCAAATTTTTAAGTATATGTATAAGTACACTCTCAACCTCTTGGCCAAACAAGGAGCGACAATCCCAACAAGCCAAACTCGTGGGTATGATTCCAACTGAGGTATACTCTACAAATACCAAAATAGGGGAGCAACATCCACTAGTACAAAATTACTAATTAGTTACTAAAAAAACAACTAAAATTTGCATATAAAACCATTTTTCAGTTGGTGACCAATAGTAGCTAATTTACAGTATCTTATAATGCAACCAACTTTTAGTCATTTTAGCTTAGTCATTAATTGGTTTCCTCAATTTTACCATCTAGTAGTATATTTAGTCATAAATTTGGTCATTAATTTTTCATTGGTTTAGTCATTAATTGTCGCAATTAATGACCAAATATATATCAAAATATATTGCTATATGAATCCTCGAGAAATCCAATTAATGACCAAAGAAATGTAACCAAATCGTTGGTCGTGTTATAAGATAATGTAAATTAGCTACTAATAGTCATATATATGCAAATTTTAGTCATCATTTAAAAAATCGATTAATGAGCAAAGAAATATGACTAAATTTTAGTCATGTTATAAGATGTTGTAATTTAGCTACTAATAGTCATATATATGCAAAATTTAGTCATTATTTAATAATAACAAATTTATCATTTGCAGTAGTCATTTATCTTTTTTCGTATTTTCATATTCATTATATAAACGATTGATTTAGTAGTTTCTATTCATTTCATTTATTCATGTTCATCATTAATTAATATAAACTACTAATTTAGTAGTTTTATATTGATTTTATGTGTTTATTATTAATTACCATAATTAATTAGTATGATTTTGCGACTAAATTTTAAGAAAATGTCATACAATGTGCATGTTTATCTGATATGATAATGCAAACTTACATATGTTAATTACAAGAGTAAATAATATCAAGTGCAAATAAAAATAATTTCAACCATATAAATTTTATTATATAAAATATCAAGTATTACAATATGAGTTTCCAACTTAATATGGGTTGGACTACAATTTACACATGAAATATTGTTTCATCATTTCAAAACATTATCACTGTGTTGCCAAAGCATTGCAATTGAAGTGACCAACTCTGAAGACTTGACCATCAGTCTCTATGAGTGTGTCTTATCTAAGATATTGGTTCTAAGGGTATCACTAGACAAATTCTCTTCTCTCTCTCATTTTGCATTTGTCGCTCCAGTGTTTTTTTTGCTGTGTAAAGACTAAGCTAATGTATTAAAAAGGATAAAAAGATATTTACAAGAGGTATACACCTCTGAGAGCTATTGTTCAGCTCTCTGTCATGGATTTTCTCATTACAACTGGTATTTCTGCTTGTATAAGCCAGAGAATACAAAAAACCAAAAAAGAATGTCTTGAACTGGAACTTGTCCAACCTGGACATATCAAACTTGATTGAGGCAGACAAAAAACCTCTAGGAAGACCAGACCCCAAGATCTGTTACAATAGATTGAGTATTCAAGGCAGCTAAACTTCAAAGACTGCATACCATAAAGCCTAGACATACCAAAAGGACAAAAAATATGAGTTTCGCCTGAGGGCAGGCTTACCCCAGAAACTTCTGTAATCATTTGCTTTTAGAATTCTTCGCCTCAACTTCGCGATCCATCGCTCTCTTCTTCCTTTCTTCAGCTGCTTGAATCGGGTCTCGCTCCCAAGTTACTTCCACCCCTTCTGGAACGTCCTCGATGCAGTCATAACCAGGGGGCAGCTTGAGGTACAGAGCATAATCTAGAGAGTCTTCCTCTTCCTCATTCTTCAAGCCACTCTGAGTGGGGGTGAGCTTGCTACAATGGGAATCCATATGAGCCTCCAGAATGCCTTCAGCAGAATCCATTGGTTCTTTCCGTTTCAGACTGCTGAGTTCTCTTGCGGCTTCCTCCTGCTCTGCCAAGTAACCTTCAGTGCTATCCTCCTCAATTCTGCTCTGTACTTCTGGATTGTAGGAGTTATCCTTGGCCTTGGAGGAATTTTCTGAGGGGGTGGGCGTCTTCTCCCCCAAATCATTTTTGCAGCTTTCCTCCTCTTCGTCCTCCTCATCAAAGATTACAGTAATGCTGGCTTTAACCACTGGCTTGTTCGTTCGGCGTCGATAGCGAAATGTTGCTATCTGAACTGTGTTTTCTAAATCCTCTGAATGCGTCGAGGCACCTGAAGGAGGCGAGGCACCTGAGGGAGGCGAAGCACACGCTAAAGGTGAAATTCGCTTCGGACTGGGCTGTCCGCTATGTCTAGTGACGCTTGTCTGACTGGAATGACCACCTCTGCGAGGCACCTTAAGACCAGCGCGAGGAGCCATTGAGAGCGTGATAACCTTTGCAAAGCTGTGCAAACTAAGCTTAACTAGCCTGTACTTGCTGCTGTTGCTACAAATGTCGTAATAGAAATTACCTTGAAGAGCCTGCTGCCGGGTTATCGCCTGCACCTTCGTCTGGGCTATATTCACAATCCCCGTGAAGCTTGGGCGAGGAATGTCTGCGAGGATGGGTGGATTTCGTGCAGGGCTTCCCGGCTTCACCGTGCCCTGAACCAGACTATCAAAACCTGTGCCAACCCGCATTTCTGAAAAGAGGAATGTTTGCGCCATGGTAAATGCAATGTCAGCTAAACATTGAGAGTGCCCCTGTATTGATGGGCCTTTAATGCGCCTGGAGGTACTGGAACCCAAAACCATCTCGAAGCACATGGAAACCACTTGTCGAGGATGTGAGGCCATGTGGACTGAGCATGGGGTGTAATGACACTTCATATCAGACATTAACACCCGCATCCGGGTCTTTGTCGCTCCAGTGTTATTGTTCTCCTCTTTCTTCAATTGTTGGTTCTTACCATCAATATTGAGTTCCTCTCCTGCAAATGAAAGAAGATACAAAGCAAAGTATAAGACATGAAAGATGATGAATACTTGAATATAAAATAAAGTAGATTATAAAATATTTCTATGACATATAACTTAACATTCAATAGTGTCCACTATGTGGCTAGATGACCTGTATAAACAAAGAAAATAAAATGTCACCATAGAAAATGGAATTGGAGGGGAATTCATCATGGATGCTAGGATTTTTGTGTGTGCACACATCATATTGCTCACTTCTAATTGTATAAAAAAACAAAGAGTATGAACAATGACATGTAGTGACATGTGGGTGTCTATTTGACTCAATGATATGTTTGATTTTTTAACCCATTCCAATCCTACCACAATGAAATTAAGAGAGACAAGGACACACGAAGGACTATCAATAAATGAAAGTAGAGACTTTAGAATGCAACTCAATTGTACCTTAATGTAACAATAAGTATTTGTAGCTTCTTGGTCACCGAGGAGCATCAAATCGTACTGTGAAAAATTCTTTGCATTATGATAACTTGGTTGCACTGTTATACAGAAAAATGACCCCCTCATCAGCTCAGAGGGGAAATACATGATAGCTTAAGCAAAGACCAAGATCACATGCCTTGTTTCCACACTAATGCTGGCTATACACTGACAACCCGCTTTATAAAGATTCTTAGTAAGCCTAAGGGTGCATTAGTGGCCTTACTAACTCTAGTTGTTAGTTCGGGAACAACGTTAGTGGATCCTAATGAAGTTCTAAAGGTCAAAGGAGCAAATTGACTTATAAATATCTAGATATTTGCTCCTAAATCTACTCAAGAAAAGTAAGGAAACATCTCAAGTTCGACCTATTTGGGGGATTTCTAATCCTAATGAAGGAGGCAAATGGGAAAGCGCTGAAAAGCATGGCAACTTCATTGCTTTTACCCTAAGGAACTCATGGAGGAACTTGGCAACCCTAACTCAATTGATACATAAGAAAAGCTAGGGCTATGGTGATAAGGGTTAGATCATTTGAAAGGATAGCATACTTGATTGTCGAGCATTGTCTCAAATCAGAAGAAGTTGGTAAGAAGGGAGAGAGAGAGAGAAGCTGGAGGGGTAAGGGAAGGATGATGCAAAAGATGGTTGTAATCACTCTTCCGACATTAATATAGAACTGCAGTTGTACTATCTACTCCATGGTGTTGGTACTATCATTCATTAGCTTGTTTGTCCAATACCTTTTAGCATGAGTAGCTTAGTTTTGTGTAAATAGATGTTCTTTTATGTATTCATGTATTAGTTATCAAGGTTGTGTGTTGTTATTATGCTTGTCTCTTCTATGTGCAGGACTTGATCTGGAGCTGGCTCAGGGGACTTCCACCTAGCTGCATTGTGCTCTCCAGCAAATATACACGGAGGCTTGAGGTAATCTATTTGTCCTACTTTGATAGTTAGTTATTGTTTATGAACATGCATGTAACTTTGTGATGGTTGTAGATAATCCTACAGTCTGCTAAAGGTCACAGGAAGACCTTTGAGGGTATCTTCATTCTCCATACACCGTGCATTTTATCCTATAGCAGAATTGGTGACTCCACTGAGGACTATACGTCTAGTTCCCGGTTTACCCAAACAGTTCTCAGTTTCCTCCTCCTTCTAAGACCTCCCTATATTTCTACATTCCCTTTCTGACCCACCAAAACCTTGCTACATTTTGCCTTCACATATTTAGCCTTGAATCTAATCCAAAAGGCCCTGTTTTGAGCTATTTTCCCACACTAACACAGGTTAGCAGACTACACAGTGCTTTATAAAGCTCTGTGTCTGCATACACAGAGCGTTGGTGGACCCAGTAACTCTTTGTGGCCATTGCTACAGAGCATTAGTCCCCCAAAATCTTGATATACAGCTGTGCCTGCAAACTCAAGAGGATAGGAAGCTTGCTCATGGACTGAAAGAGGGTCCGCAACTACATTTTGTTAGCAAGATCAGTGTCCTGAAAGAATTTTTTTTTAGGAAATAAGTTTTTTTTCTTTCTTAAAACATTTTTTATAAAAGAAAGATCCACATTTTTTATTCATTCTTCTATTTAGCTCATTAAAAGCTACTTTATTTTGGTTTCAAGTAGTTGTTAGGAAAGCATTGGAAAGATTTTTGTTGGTTATGCATGTGTTAAAATGACTAGGATGTATGGAACAAATATGAATATGTGAAAGACTCTCACCTGTAGAATACAACTTGTTTTCATCGAATTGAATATTTTTTAAAGCATTGTCTTTTGCACGATTTTTGAGTCAGAGTCCCATCACATTTCATAAGTCAACTCCCCTACCGAAGAAACTAAAAAAAGTACACATAAAATTTACCTAAAATCAATCAGTAACTCTTTATTGAGCAAAAAAACATTAGTTCAGGCTAGGATCTTGGGATAGGCAGTGTGAGTAAACTTCCCAAGATTAGAAACCAAAACTAGTGTCATTAAAAGAGAGAAAATTCCTTTTGCACTCATACTACCAAGACCACTCCAGTCAAAGCGGAGCTAAATACGATACAACATCGGACTATAAGTGAAGGTAGACCGCCTTCGTTTGAAACTCTTTTGGGTATTCTGTGTATTGGGGATCCCTTCGGGGATTTCGGAGCTGAGTCAGGGACTCAAGTATCCTGCCCACACAACGTACTGTCTGTGACTATGTCCCCCCCAGTAGCGTCTATGATCTGAGGTATCCTTTGTGGCCAAAATTTTAGGGACTTACACAAGGTGATTGGGGCAGGCTGCCCTGGTACCTAAGACAAATGGACCTACTATGTCTTCATTTTTTGGGAGGGTGTTCGTCTTCACGAGAGGACTTGGCCCCTCAATCTGAGGTTCGGGAAAAGCTCTAGAGTAACTGTAACTATACATTTGGCCAACCCTCTCTGCTATTCATTGTGATACTGGGTTTCATCTCCAGTTATCGGTGTTTATCAGACATGGTCATTTCCCTCTGTTCGCTGATTGATCAACTTAGTGTATTTTTTATATTTTTTAAGTACCCGTGTGCTATCATTGAGACTTTAACAAATATCACGATAAAATTTATTGATAAAAATTAATGGTCACCGTTGTTAGGTAAACTTGACTCGGGATAGAGTCAAAGTTGACTAGGTTAAACAGTGATGGTTTTGGGGCACATGGTATTGTGCACCCATAGTATTCTGCCCGTGGTATTATACGTAATGGAGGTTATAAAGGCTGGAAAGAATTCATTGTAATGTAAGACCTGGAGGTGAGCGGTGAAGGCTCACCTGGTCGAATTGGCCAGGGTTTTGGCCAATGCTAATAAGATCTTATTAGGTCGGGTTTTCCCCGGATTTTGGGTTTTCCCAGATAAACATTTGTGTTATGTGTTTATGGTTGTTGCTGGTTATTTTTATATTATTCCTCCGAGTAATTATTTATGTTATGCAGTAAATTTCTTAACAACTGGTATCAGAGCCAGATATTGGCTTCAAAGGGATTCTTTGATGCCAGGGGTTTATAGTGCCTGATGAGATCAATGCAACCTTTTTACAGATCTGGGTTTGGAAAATAATGGTGGAACAATCATACATGGAAGAACATTGAGTAGAATGTGCGGAAGATAGTGCCGTAACTGCCAGGGATCGCAGTGCATTTGTGATATTTACCATTTTGGAACATGCTGACGAATTGTTTGGGATTCATGCGGCTATTTAAAGAAGGTCAACAGAAGAAAATTGTTCATGCGGCTTCGAAAATTGTTTGTTTTCTGCTACGTGAGGCCACCAATGTTGGAATCTACAAGGTTCTCGTTGGGCTCGCAATTGGAGCGGTTTGATAGAAGTTTTTGAGCAAATCAAATTGAGAGAGGATGGATCAGAATCGCAGCAGCAATAAACAAAAAAAAAAAAATTAATGAAGTCAAAATTATTGCATGTATATGGGCATACTACTATAAGATCTTGTAAGGCATGTGTACCCCTCGGTGATCACCGGTAAAGTCTGGGGTAGACCTAGGTGATAGGGGGGATGTCGGGTTAACAATACCCCGGGTAAAAACTCTGAGGGGGGTAAAAGCTAGAGTGAGCTGGATTGTCTCACTTAGCAAGTTTGGCTGGAGTTAGTCAAGGAACCCCAAGTCAAGTTTAAGGGGGGAATTGTTAGGTAAAATTAACTTGGGATAGAGTCAAAGTTGACCAGGTTAAACAATGATGGTTTTGGGGCACATGGTATTGTGCACCCATAGTATTCTTCCCGTTGTATTATAAATAATGGAGCTTATAAAAGGCTGGAAGGACTTCATTGTAATGCAAGACCTGGAGGTGAACGGTGAAGGCTCACCTGGTCGAATTGGCTAGGGTTTTGGCCAATGCTAATAAGATCTTATTAGGTTGGGTTTTTCCCTGGATTTGGGGTTTTCCCGGATAAACATTTGTGTTTATGTGTTTATGGTTGTTGCTGGTTATTTTTATATTATTCCTCCGAGTAATTATTTATGTTATGTAGTAAATTTCTTAACAATTGTGGCTACATCTAGCCCTCGTCGTCAATCTAGACGATTGTTAGGACTTCCTCCTCTCATTGTGGAAGATCCGCCAAGCTCCAGTGAACCAGATTCCCCATCTTCAGGGAATCAGTCCACTAGATCTCACACGAAATCTATTTGGACAACTGACGATTCAAGTTTGCTGGAGGATTTCTTTACCGAAGGATTTCTTCCTCCCTTTAACCCTCTTCTCATTAATCCATTGGACCCACTCTTGGTTCCCGTGGCACCTGTACTCCCTGTCTCTTTAGTTGGAACATTTCCATCCATCCCGTTGATGACTAACGGGTCATGGAACTTTGTGGACACTTTTGGTCCTCCACCACTTCCCTAGTCGACAGTCACCACCACACCGTTGATGGCGAATCTCGCTATCCCATTTGTCCCAGGTACAACCACTCACATGACACCCTCCACGAGTGGAACCCAGCCGATGCCAGGTTCCACCCCTTTAGTGTCAAACTATATACCTTCGACAAGTGCTACATACAACGCTCCTTATAACGCTCAACATAGCACTATTAGCGCAGTTCCCATCCACCAACAATATGGTTGGAAACCATTGTATAGTTCAAACCCCCAGATTCAATTATCTGGGGGCATTCCCAATAAGCACATACTGGTCGGGAACGTAACAGTTCCCCCTCCATTCTCAGGCATGCATGGTCAGTCATTGATTGACATGAGCATTCCTTATGTCAATCAAGGACATATGGTTAGTTCTGTAGTGGGCGGGAATCCTCAAGGAGGTCCCAACCAATCCATGGGGGCACCCTACTCACAAATTCAAATGAGTCAAGGGGGAACTACTTATCCTGGGGGCAATTCTATACCCCGACATCACATTACCCATGGAAATACACACTACAATGCCATACCCCAAGGCAACTACTATACCACGTAGCCTATGTATAATATTGGGACTCAAACGATGGGATGACCATAAAGATCCTCAAGTAAAATGTCATCGCCTTGGTCCGAGTCGGGGGTAACACACACTCTGCCTTTCTTGGCAACATTGGATATCCATGACTTGTACAAACTTACAAATGACCCCATCTATCATATCTTACTTTGGCCACCAATCCCGCATAAAATACCAACAGAAATCCCCAAGTTTGAAGGGAAACAAGGGGAGGATCTGGGCACCCATATCACCACCTATCATCTTTGGTGTGTTTCCAACTCCATGGTGGGAGATAATGTCCGATTATGTCTTTTTCCCCACACCCTCACTGGCAACACAGCTAAGTGGTACATTGAGTTACCATGCACGTCAGTAAATACCTTCGACGCTCTAACAATGGAATTCTTAAAGCACTTCCAGCTACCCATCCGCTATGAGACTGGGACAAAGCTCCTCACTTCATTACGTCAGGATACCACCACCCACATCTTTGATCATATACATGAATGGAGACATAGGTGGAAGTTAGTCAAAGCTCCCCTCTCAGACTATCTCTTAGTGGACTGGTTTTGCAAGTCCGTACTCCTGTAAATCACTAAAGATGTTGCCTTAGGTGGTGCAATCATAGAAGACCAACCCATAATTCATGCCTAGCACTTAAATCTGATATATTCAGAGTCTGGCACTCTTTACAACGTAATCCCCAATGCCCCTCGTAACTCCAATGTATCCGCTACTCAGCACCCCGGAACGCACGTCAATGGGATTATCGGTGCAACCTCTGGGGCTGCTATAAAACAACTCAATGGTCATATTGCCTAGACGTTAGTGGACCCCTCTACCAAATCGACTGCTCTTCCTACCAGCATGATAAAATCTGTGCATTCTACGAAAAAACCCAGTGGTAAGAACAAGAAGAATAAGAAAAAGACCGCTCCTTCTGAGGGGCAGTCAACAAAGAAGCAAAACCCAAAGTAGAATGCCACTATGCCTCCTGACAATGGAAAGGATAAACCCACCTGATTCCCTTGCAAAATCTGTGTGCAAGACCACATGAAATATCCGTATTTGCGTCTTCAAGAATGCACAAATTTCATTGCTAAAAAGGACACGGGAAGGACCCCTGTTGTCCTGAATAATCCTTTCCTCGCTCAACGACAACAACACCTTATTGCAAACCAACCCCAACCCCCGCAAGGGGGCAATGGTGGTTCGCAACATCCTTTAGTTGGTGAAGGACCCTCTACCGTTTACACCTTTGAAACGGTAGATCTACAAACAAGATCCAAATACTATGGAGCTCTTGTCGCTCATGCAGAGGAACCTTCCTCAAGTCAAAACCCATCGCCGCCCAATGATTTGCATATCGAAAGTCCGGTTGCTGACCTTGTGATTCACCCCCCTAAAGGGGCACTTCGACGCACAACGCATAATACATCTACACGTGCTACCCAAAACTACAGCATTGTAGAAGACTTGGCGCAAGCACCGTCGGCTATGTCAGCGCTCGAAGTATTACAAACATGTCCAGTACAAAGGAAAGCTTTGCTTTCGGCCATTGGTGGTATCGACCCATAGGATTCCATGCTTGCAATTTTCGACATGGAAAAGTGTAAACCTCCCCTTTCTCACCAGCTTGCGTTTCAGGTGAAAATCTTTTCGAAAGGTAAAGGTATGCATAGAATTGTCATTGACGAAGGTGCTTCTACCTGCGTCATGTCAGCTTCATGTTGGCTCGCTTTGGGTTCTCCAACCCTATCCCCGTCGTCGAATTCCCTTAAAGCTTTTGATGACCACACTTTCATCCCAAAAGGTTACCTTGCTGACTACCCCATCACTCTAAGTGGGAAAACGGTAATGGTGGATATTGAAGTCATGGATCATAAAATCGACTATCATCTACTTTTGGGTCGCAATTGGACTTATGCCATGAATGCCATTGTGTCTTCCGTCTTCCATATCATCCTATTTCCTTTAGATCGAAAGATATTCATAGTGGACCAACTGTCCTTTTGCACCCTAGATTACTCCTCGTTACCTAGCGGCTCTGTACCGTTAGTGGGTGGTGCACCTAACTCTTACGTCAATATAGGCACTAGTCTACTGAAGGCTTCTTCCCTGATGGGTTGTTTCCCTCTTCAGCCACCCAAGGTTTCACAGACGGTCAATATGCTTTCATATATTCCTCATGAACAGACCAATCCATGGATCCTACTGGCTCCTTTAGACATTGACACTTATGGAGAACAAATGCCGCTATCACCAGCTGAATTGGCCTACCAAGCCATTCAATCTACTTCCGCATCTCCAGTCACTTTAGTTACGGCCAACAGTACCATTGCCCCTCCCATAACCACTCCTTTTTTCGATCCACTCAATCAAGTCCTACCTACGGACGAAGCTTTAGAGAAATCATGAGTTTAGAAGAGCGACCTTGGGAGGACTTGCACCATCGTGTTTCAATATCTGATTCAAACATGATGCCTCTTCAAATCCTATCATTTGACGCACTTGAAATCGTTTCCTCACCATATATGACTATCCAAACTTTGGACTCGAAGGGAAACATGGGTAATCTTTCAAAGACATTGCCCATCGATATTTCAGTCAAGACAGGCATCGTGGAAAACATACAGATTGGATCCAATCGCAATCCTGAGGAAATTGCAAGCTTCACCTACCCTTTTAAGGACTTCCGCGATGTTTTGCCTTGGTCTTATGAGGAAATGCATGGCATAGACCCTTCTATTGTCAAGCATGAGATCAAGAAGTATCGAGCATTCTTTTTACAGTATTTTTCTTGCTCGTTAATATGAAAAGTCCTCTAGTCTCCTTCTTCATGCTCGTTAAACTACCACGAAGAAGATCGAGCATTCTTTTTATGGTATTTCTCTTGCTCGTTAATCCGAAAAACCTCAAGTCTCCTTCTTTGGGCTCGTTAAACTACTACAAAGAAGATATGAGTGTTTTATTTTATGGGATATTTTCTCACTCTTAAACTGAAAAATCCCCGAGTTTGTCATCTTTGGGCTCGCTAAACACATATGATGACAGTCCGTGAAACTCTTTTTCGCTCTTTTTCTAGCTCATTAAACTAAAAAAAATCATTAGAGCATTCTTTTAAGGCACTTTTTTCTCGCTCATAAAACTGAAAAAAATCTCGAGTTTTTTATTTAGGCTCGTTAAATATTTATAAAGATGACCCAAGCATGCTTTTAGGTAGTTTTCTCGCTCGTTAAACTGAAAAATCCCTAGTTTTTATCACCGGGCTTGTTAAAAATCTATGGCAGTAACAAGAGAACTTGCTTTTTTGGGACCATTTCTCACTCTTAAATTGAAAAATCCCTGAGTTTTTCCCCTTCTTCGGGCTTGTTAAATCTACGAAGAAGGAATGAGTAGTTCTTTTACCTCTTTTTCCTTGCCCAATAAACTGAAAAAGATACATTGAGTTTTCTTCATTTGACTCGTTAAATTTTGATGAAGGTATTGAGTTTGTCGTCGCGTGACTCATTCAAAATTCACGATGAAAAACGAGTTTAGTCCATCTCCTCGTACTCGTAACAAAATGAGGTCAACATCTATTGAACATAGGTTTCTCTTTATTCGGATTCAATAGATTAACTCACAAAAAAGTAACCGATCTGGGTATACTATTAACCTTTTGTCGCACCCGGTTAACAATTATGACAAAGGGACCACCATGGAGTCGTTCTTTATGATATTTTTAGACTCTCTAAATATGAAAATACCATCGAGTTGTCTCATCTAGACTCATTAAATTAAATAGACAAGATATAGAGTTGCTCTTTTTATGATCCTTTTTAGACTCTCAAAACATGAAAAGATCGACGAGTTTGCCTATCTGGACTCGTTAAACTAATCAGATAGGGCATAGAGTCTCTATTTTCATGGTCTTTTTTAGACTCTTAAAATATGAAAAGATTGACGAGTTTACCCATCTGGACTCACTAAACTAATCAGACGGGGAAAGTAGACAATACAATTGCATTCAGTATTAGAAAGTGTGGTTTGGCAACAGTCGTTCCCTTGAACATGGCACTCCCTCAGATAAAACTTCCTTGTGATGACCTCTCAATATGAATCCTACCATCTTATGAGTTTAGCCTAAATACCCCGATGTTCTTGCATCTTTGTATCCTAACACTCTTTGGTGTTCATAAGTCTCGTGCTGCATGGTTAAAACCATTGTCGTGCCTTCTATTGTTCAAGGGTTAACCTTTTTTTTTCCTCCATCAACCCATCAGGCATATCCTTTCATCATGCTCTCTGTTGTTTAGACCCAATGCTCAAATATTTCTCAAAAAACAAAACATTCTTGTCCCGTTTCGTGTTGATTGATGTAGGACACATTATTGCCTACCTTTCGACAGGTGTCTTCCTATTGACTTCAACACTCTATCTAGGAAGACAACCCAGAAAAACATTCAGTGCCTTGGTACTTGCAGACATTAGTGGCAGGTCGCCTTGTGTTTGATCAGGGGTTCTCATTATTGGCTCCTGGTTAAGTGATTCTACGGGTGTTCGACGACAAAACATCTTTCACACTCGTTATATTGGACTGTGCATCTTGGAGACCATCACCATTATTGGTGGCCTTCCTCACATTTGTTAACGGTCTGCATTATTGACTGGTAATCAGATGATTTCGTGCATGTTCGACATCAACGCATATATTCACATGTATAGATCTATGCCATCGGTGAAGTGGAAATCAAGACCTTGGGTAGAAGCTTGCATCAATCAGCCTTGCTTCCTCTCCCAAGTTGCGTATATTGTTTTTTGGAGATAGCTCATAAGAATGATCCTATTATGACACCAGATCTACATTGTGCTTATCGGCGGCCAACATTGTCATATCTCATTTATGAGAAAATCACTCTGACATAACTGCTGAGCATGGGAATGCCTGATGCAGGACATGATTTTAGTAGTTTTATATATATGTGTTGTATCAGGTTTCCCGTACCACCCGAATCTCCAATCCTCCCTCTCTTTTTTTCGAAGAAGGAAAATTACAGTTAAGTAAAGTATTTCGGCCATCGTCGCAGCCTCTGATCTCACACTTTAGGGGGCATCTGTTATACAGAAAAATGACCCCCACATTAGCTCAGAGGGGAAAGACATGATAGCTGAAGCAAAGACCAAGATCACATGCCTTGTTTCCATACTAACGTTGGCTATACACTGACAACCTGCTTTATAAAGCTTCTCAGTAAGCCTAAGGGTGCGTTAGTGACCCTACTAACTCTAGTTGTTAGTTCAAGAACAACGTTAGTGGATCCTAATGAATTTCTAAAGGTCAAAGGAGCGAATTGACTTATAAATATCTAGATATTTTCTCCTAAATCTACTCAAGAAAAGTAAGGAAACATCTCAAGTTCGACCTATTTGGGGGATTTCTAATCCTAATGAAGGAGGCAAATGGGAAAGAGTTGAAAACCATGGCAAATTAATTTCTTTTACCCTAAGGAACTCATGGAGGAACTTAGAAACCCTAACGCAATTGCTACATAAGCAAATCTAGGGCTATGGTGATAAGGGTCAGATCATTTGAAAGGATAGCATACTTGATTTTCGAGCATTGTCTCAAATCAGAAGAAGTTGGTAAGAAGGGAGAGAGAGAGAGAAGCTGGAGGGGTAAGGGAAGGCTGATGCAATAGATGGTTGTAATCACTCTTCCGACATTAATATAGAATTGCAGTTGTACTTTCTACTCCATGGTGTTGGTACTATCATTCATTAGCTTGTTTGTCCAATACCTTTTAGCATGAGTAGCTTAGTTATGTGTAAATAGATGTTCTTTTATGTATTCATGTATTAGTTATCAAGGTTCTATGCTGTGATTATGCTTGTCTCTTCTATGTGTAGGACTTGATCTGGAGCCGGCTCAAGGGACTTCCACCTAGCTGCATTGCGCTCCCTAACAAATCTACACGGAGGCTTGAGGTAATAAATTTGTCCTACTTTGATAGTTAGTTATTGTTTATGAACATGCATGTAACTTTTTGATGGTTGCAGATAATCTTACAGCCTACCAAAGGTCCTGGGAAGACCTTTGAGGGTATCTTCATTCTCCATACACCATGCATTTTATCCTATAGCATGCACTTGCACTAATCCTCTGTAGTAGTACCTTGACTTGCCTATAGATATAATTTTAGAAACAATCCTACTCCTGCAATTCTTCCCTATATGGATCATGTTTATCCCCCCTTATTGATAGTTATTTTTCAAGGCAACAGAATAAAACTCTTCAATTGCATCATTTCCTTTCAAAACAATGCTTGAGTATTTCCAGGTGATTTTTGAACCAATCCCTACTCAGGTCCATGAAATCCTTGATTTATCTCCATTGCAAAAACCTCTTTTCGTAATAATTATAAATCCCACATCTGCATTCCTCGTCCCTGACATACCAATTCTTTAAAGTGGAATACTTTATCATTGCTCCCTCGGTGCAATAGAGATCCACTACTGTGGCATGGATATGATTGGTGTCATAAAATGGTATAGTTCATCCTTCAATATATGTCACAGAACTCCTCTCACCTCACAAAACTCCTCTCATCTACAAAAATAAGAGTCCTCTCAAAATGCCTGGTCTCCATCTCATTCATCCTGAAATAAGTATATATTTCCATGGGTGACGAAGTGTGCTTGGAGATTTAATAGAAGGATCTATCACTAAAAAAATAAAAATACAATGCAGCATAATAGTTATCAGCAGGAGCAACAACCCTGCCAAGCTACTTCCTAACTAGATAAAGATACTCCTGAATTACCTCTTATAATGAACAAAAGAAAAAATCAACTACCTATAGAGTCTACCTATGCATGGTAGCAATGAAAACACTATCAAAAACGACATCTACAACAACATTGGTCAATCCCTTCTTCTAGTCAAGGGCGTGCCCAAATTTTGAAAAGTATCAAGGAGGTCAGGGTCCACATCATCCAAGCTCCTCTTCTTCTTCTACTCTCTCTATTTAGGTTCAAAATAATACCAAAGGTCTTTGAAATTGATGGGTGGGTAAAAGTTATCAGACCATTGAGTTCTTCCATTTTTAATCATTGTCTGTAAGAATTGAATCTAAATTGCAAAAGTCATTTAGGTTCCTTCTTTTTAGATGAAATTAACCCAAGCTTTGGAGAGTTGTAAGGTTTAATGGATCTAAGTATATTCTACTTAAAATATAGTAACATGGTTTAAAATTGTATGCATTGAGATCAAAATCTCAGGATGAAACAAAAAAGATTTTATGTTCATGATTACAAGAATTTTTAATTTCATGTAACAAAGTTTGAGGAAGGTCTAGCATTTGCATCCTACCAGAAAATTTTCTTGCACCACTTGAGCCCTTTTAATTTGGGCATGGTAGAGTCCATTACACAAACAATCAACCACTAAAAAAAAGGTGAAAAGAAAAAAAAATCATGCATTCTGACCCTAGAAAAGTTAGGGAGGAGCGAACTGATCTGTACAATAAGGACATGCAAAATGCTTACTTGTCCATTGCCTTTTGATGAATTGTTGGCCGCAATCAAGATCTGCATTATCATAATGATTAAACCCTTTGTACAATAAGGACATGCAAAATGCTTGCTTATGCATTGTCTATCATAATGATTAAACCCTTTGTACAATAAGGACATGCAAAATTCTTACTTGTGCATTGTCTTTTGAGGAATTGTTGGCCGCAATCAAGATCTACATTATCATAATCATTAAAATCTCAACTCTAGATAAAATTTATGATTTGATCATATAACCCCTCAAAATTATTTACTCATAAGAGCAAAAATCCTCTTTAGTAAAAAGGAAGAACATAGTCCAAATTCATACCCATGTACAAATTACCAAAATATCATAATCATTAAACCCTCAACTCTAAATAAAATTTATGCTTTGATCATATAAACCCTCAAAATTATTTACCCATAAGAACAAAAATCCTCTTTAGTAAAAATGAATAACAGAGTCCAAATTCATACCCATGTACAAATTACGAAAATATCCATGCCCAATGACCTTGCCCTTATCAAAATTATTTACCCATACAAAAAAGGAAGAACAGAGTCCAAATTCATACCCATGTACAAATAACCAAAATATCCATAGATCACGTTGATGGTCTTCCTTCTTTAGGAAGAATAAAGTCCAAATTCATACCCATGTACAAATAACCAAAGTATCTTCCTTCTTTTGGAATTTCCACAGATATAAACAAGAGAAAAATATAGTGCTACAATGTGATGTTGTAATCTGTGAATATTTTATAGTGCTACAATGTCATGTTGAAATTTGTGAATATTTTATTTGAACCCAGCCCTAAACTCGAAATGAAAAAGAAAATAAATATTCATAATAGAGAAAATAAAAGAAATACTTATAATATAAAATAAAATATATAAATTGCAATTCGGTTAAATGATTTGTTTTTAATAAAGATTTGTATTTTATCGTAAGATACTAAATTAAAAAGAAGAAGAAGAAGTGGAAAAATTTGTATTGGATGAGTGTAAACATTTATATATGACCTCAATTAATAATAAAAAAGTTAAATTAATAAAATAATAAAATTTAATTCGTTATATTTTGATTTTGTTATGAACTTGTGAATAGGCTTTGTTGCAATAACATGGGCCAATACCATGGATTATCAATAATACAAGTCCAAAAACATAACTTATTTCACAACCAAAATATTTTACAACAATATGACAAGATTCATGACTTATTTCACAACCAAAATATTTTACAACAATATGACAAGATTCTTAACCGTAGATATTCACCCCCACATTACCCGACATTATGGTAGCTATTATTAACTTGTAAAAAATAGCCTTTGTTACAATACCATGGGTCAATACCATGGATTATCAATACCACATGCTCAAAAAAACATAAATTATTTCACAATCAAATATTTTATAACAATATGACAAGATTGTCAACCATGGATATTCACCCTCACTTTACCATGCATATTAACTTGTAAATCCACTTTGTTACAATACCATGGGCCAATACCATCGCTTATCAATGTCACAAGTCAAAAAACCATAACTTATTTCATAGTAAAATATTTTATTTTAATTTAATTTCACAACATTTTTTTAATTGAATCTAAAAGGGAAAATGTTACACTTTGAGATATACTAAACCCTCTATCCTTAAGACTACTAAAAATATTCCATAGAAATTAAATTAAGGTGTAAATTAAAATTAAGCTAAGATGGATCTAATCCGGTCTTTTTATTATATATATATATATTTATATATATATATATATATATATTATATATATTATATTTTATAATTATATATTATATATAAAGAATTGACATAGATCCATCTTAGCTAAGGATCCAAGGGATGAGAGCAAGCAAATTGACTAATTAGAATAGATTAAATACAGTGCATGATTTTTTTAATTGATCCAAAATATACCACAAGTCCAAAACCATAACTTATTTCCCAATATGACAAGATTCTTAACTGTGGATATTCACCCCCACATTGTGGTAGATATTATTAACTTGTAAAAAATATCCTTTGCTACAATACCATGGGTCAATACCACATGCCAAAAAAACATAAATTATTTCACAATTAAAATATTTTATAACATTACCACATGCCAGAAAAAACATAAATTATTTCACAATCAAATATTTTATAACAATATGACAAGATTGTTAACCATGGATATTCACCCTCACTTTACCATGGATATTAACTTGTAAATCTGTTTTGTTACAATACCATGGGCCAATACCATGGCTTATCAATACCACATGCCAAAAAACCATAACTTATTTCATAGTAAAAATATTTTATTTTAATTTAACTTAACAACATTTTTTTAATTGAATCAAAAAGGGAAAATGTTACAATTTGATACAATTTGAGATATATGTAAACCCTCTATCCTCAGGACTACTAAAAATATTCGCATAGAAATTAAAATAAGGTTTTAATA
Organism: Pinus taeda; assembly: GCA_000404065.3. Taxonomy (NCBI): domain Eukaryota; kingdom Viridiplantae; phylum Streptophyta; class Pinopsida; order Pinales; family Pinaceae; genus Pinus; species Pinus taeda. Next base: position 95,466 of record APFE031547763.1, read on the forward strand.
AAAT
>APFE031547763.1:97111-142271 GCA_000404065.3 Pinus taeda
AATTACAAATTATTAGAGATACATAGTGCAAAGTTGGCTCACCTATACACCATTTGAGGATGAAGAAGTGTTTAAGGAATGATAACCTTTCAACCAATCTTTAACAACCTTTCAATACCCTATCACTTGTAAGTTTAGATTTCTTGACACGATTAAGATGACCAACGTGAAAAACGGATTCATATTATTGTAGTACTTGTTAGGTGGTTGTATTTTTGTTCTTAGACTAAATTAGTCATTCATGTTAGTCATTTTTAGTTGTATTACTTATTAGCTAGTCACATATTTTAACCTGTGACTAAATTAGTGATTTATGTTAGTCGTTTTTAGTTCGGTCACTTAAGATTGCTCGTTTTTGGTAGTATTTCACTTGAAAAAGTTGTGGTGACTAACGTTTTTAGTCACCTAGTCGCTAATTGCTCATTTTCTACTAGTGATCTTCAACCCTATGGGTAAAATATGCAGGAGCAATGTCTATGACCCTATAATTTTTCTAGAGATCCCTTAACCCTGGGAGCTATCCATCTCAATTTGTCACCCTAAGAGCAGAGACAGGGGGGAAGAGTTGACTCAATGTTCTTGATTAGTGATGCCCCTTATTAGAAGGGCTCACATCCATCAGTCCAAGCTGTTGTCCAAAGACTAAGAACATCCATTTTGGAAAATCCTTGGTGAGAAAATTTACAATCTACTCATTTGTCGATATATGATGGATTATAACAACTCCTCTCTGCACCATGTCTTGAATGTAGTGATATCAAATATCTATGTGCTTGGAATTGTCATGAAATAAAAGATTCTATGCCAGATAGATCCCACTCTTGTTGTCATGATATATTGGTGTAGTGTCTAGGACTTGCTCAAATAGCCCTCTAAAGAGCTTCCTCAACCAAACTGCATTGCAACTAGCCATGCTAATGGTAATGTACTCTTCCTCAATGGTACTCAATGCTATGGACTTTTGCTTCCTCCTCATTCAAGATATAATAGTAGATCTAATACAAAAACAAAATCCATACATACTCTTAATCATGCCGACAAAATTTGTTGCCCACTTAACATCGGTATATCCATGAAGTCGAACATCTCCGATAGTATCTCTCAGATCAATGATGATCATCCCATGCAAATATCTCAAAATGTGTTTAGTAGCAATCCAATGAGCATGGATAGGCTCGGTCATGAATTGAATCAATGTGTTCACTACATAACATATATGAGCATGGATAGGCTCGGTCATGAATTGAATCAATGTGTTCACTACATAACATATGTTTGGATGATTGTTCACTAAGAACACTAGAGCCCCAATCATAACTCTATATACTCAAATGGATTCACTAATTTGGGTCCTACAGCTTCTCCACATAACTTCTTGAAATCCATTTCCATCAGTGTGGGAAAGTACTTGCATTCTGTCATTCCAATTTTATCCAATAGCTTCATGACATATTTTCCTTGTGAAAGGAAAATCTCACTGGACCTTTGCCACACCTCAAGGCCTAGAAAGTAGTTCATGAGTCCAAGATCCTTCATCTCAAATTTAGAGGCTAACTCCCTCTTACACTTGATCATAAGGGGCTCACTACCTATCAAGAATAGATTGTCAACATATAGAACCAAAATCAATTGCATACCTTGGACTACCTTCAAGTAGAGGTTGGGAACAACATTGCTTCTTGCGAATCCTAGCTTCACCAAATAACTATCTATGCGGGTGTACCATGCTCTGGGGGCTTGCTTCAAACCATATAATGCCTTCTTCAAACTACAAACATGTGATTTTCGATCCTTTACTTCAAACCCCTATAAATGTTCAATGTAAACCTCTTCATGTAACATGCAATGGAGGAATGTTGTCTTTACATCCATCTGATGTAGTCCATCCATTACTTGTGGTAAGAGAAACTATCGAGTGAATGGTTGTTTATCGAGCCACAGGTGAAAATATGTCGTCATAATCTTCTCCCTCTTTTTTTGAGAATCCTTGGGCCACGAACCTTGCTTTATATTTCTCAATGCTACCTCCAACTCAATGTTTCATCTTGAATAGCCAATTTGAAGTCACCACAGACTTCCCCTTCGGTCTCGACACAACATCCCATACATCGTTTTTCATAATAGACTCATATTCTTTAGGCATAACATCCTTCTATACTTGTTCTTTAACCACTTGTTCAAAGGTGGGAGGTTTGGCTTGAATCATAGTGTTCATGGGTACAACATATCCTTAGTAATTGCATGACTTATTGCTATCTATAAATGACATTCGAAAGATAAATTGTCTCTCATCATCCTGTAATGTGTCACGAAGCCAAAGTGGCCTCTTCCTAGTAGGATGGTCACATGGAGGAGGGTCTAAGGGATCCATGGGCTCCATGGGATCATCAACAATATATGTCTTAGATTCAAGCATGGAAGGACCATCTAAAATATTCATATCATCATTATTCTTCTCAAGAGGAGGAGGTAGAGAAAGGTCCCTTGCTTTCACAAGGGAAACATCTTCATAGAACATTACATCCATGCTAATGTCAACCTTCCTTTGACCAGGAATTATATTCTAAAAGCTTTAGATTTTTCACAATATCCAAAAAACGTACCTTTTCTTCCAGTGGCTTCCAGTTTGTTTCTTTTCTCCTTCGGAACATGGAAATATATAGGATAACCAAAGATACAAAGATGGCCAACATCAGGCTTGGAACCTATGAACACTTCTTCGGGAGTATTGTTGTCCAATGCTTGATGGCACCCTATTTTGAACATATACGACAACATTTGTTGCTTCTCTCCAAAGGAACTTTGACAACTTTTGATCATGGATCATGGCATGAGAAACATCTACAATAGACCTGTTCTTTCTTTCAACTACTCCATTTTTCTTGGGAGTATAGGGCACAATCAACTCTTTATTGATACCTTCATTCTTGTAAAAATTTATGAAATCATTTGAAATGTACTTGCCACCATTGTTAGATCTAAAGATTTAATTTTCTTCCCTGTTTGATTTTCGACCAAAGGTTTGAACTCCTTGAACATTTCGAAAACTTCATAATTGTGCTTCAAATAATATATGCATGTATTTCTTGAAAAGTCATCAATGAAGGTGATGTAGTGGTGATGGCCACCAATAGAATGTACAGGCATCAAACCACATAAGTCAAAATGAATGAGATGGATGATGTCATTTGTCTTGTTCTCGCTAGAGGGGAATAGTCCCCTTATCTTCTTTCCACTAGCACAAACTGGACATGCTCCATCATGTCAGGTTTGAGCATCAAGAATACTAGACTCCCAATTTCCTCAATTCCGGAAGAGCATCATAATGTAAAAGGACCAATATTCAGTGCCATAGCTCGCTTAGATGACTAATATTATGGACCAATCCTAGAAGAGGTATTTCGTAACCCTGTGGAGACCTTCAAATATCGATCCCAATGTGAATGCATCTCTCATGGATGATCCAACAGGGAAAGTATAAAATTTTACCCTGATGAAGGAAACCCTCATCCCTTTGTCTTCTAAGTCATATATTGATACCAAATTCTTCTTCAATCCCGAGACATGCATCACATCATGCAGAAAAACAGGTTCCCATACTCCAAATGGAATTTGACATACCCAAATCCTTTAATAGGGTGAGTGGAGTTGTGTTCGAGAATAATTTTCAAATTTGACTCCCTCCCCACCAAATTAGAGAGAAATTCCTTATACCTAGAGAAATGATGAGTGGCCCCACTATCAACCAACCAACTGTCCCACTAATTTAGAGGAGAGAAACTAGTAGAGGAAAAAAATGAATTTATTTAGAATTATTGCCAACATTACTTTCATACCTAGAGTACCTTTACTTCTTCTTAGGATGACGATCTTCTTCATCGTCAGTTGGAGAATCTCTTCTTCTTCTTTCATATCTTCCATTGCGATCATTCCTTCGGTCATCTCCTCTTTTTTAATAATAAAACATGTTGTTGTTGCTTCTAATGTTGTGGAGTCGACCATTGTTCTTCTTGGGGCAATATCGAACATAAAAACCCTTCTTGTGACAATTGTAGCATTCAATGTGAGATGATGTTCTATCATTCATTTTGTTTTTTGTTTTGAGGTGAAAGTTTTCTTGAATTTAATGGACCTCCTTTCCCTTTCTTCTTCCTGTTTTGAGTGATGAATGCAACGGGCTCTCCTTCTTCATGCTTTTGAATCCTTCATCTTGATATCATCCATGATTATTCTTGAGTGGTATTTCCAACAATGTCATCAAATGATAGTAAGGTATTGTTGTTGCGTATAGTAGTAATTAAGGTTTGCCAAATGGGAGGGAGACCTCTAAGAGTTACAATCACCAATTCCCTATTAGGAACAATTTATCCAGCTATTTCCAATTGATCTCTAAGATGAGATATCCTCATAATTTAGGATTGCACAAACTCCCCTTTGTTCATCTTCATGTCTTTGAGTTGATCTTTCAAGGAGATGATTTCATTCAAATTGTTGACTTCATTCATGACAACTATATTATCATACATGTTCTTAAACTTTCTCAAATTTCCAACATATGCAAGTAGACTATCTTGTAAACCATCAACTATAATTTTCTTTGTTTTTAACTCGCCTTTCATGTGCTTGTTCTTGGCAGAAACATAAGCATTCTCTAGAGGCTCAGGTATTTTTACTTGAATGTATTCTAAAACATCGTTGTTATTAACTATGATCTCTAACCTGATCTTCCATGTAGCAAAGTTATATGATTCACCCAAATTCTCATGTTCCTTGAATAAAAAGGAAGACATATTGACTTGATTAGATATGCTCTTTCAACTTTCCAAAGATGATTACTTCAATGCTTGTCTCCTTTTAGGATTGTCCTTCACCTTAGCTCTGATACCATGTTTATTTTCACACTACTTTATGTTGTTTCAATTACTTTTAGCCCAATTCAATTCTTCAATCAACAATCTTTCAAATAAAAATTAAACTTTCCAATCATCAACAGTAATTAAACATAGACCAGTAAATGCAATGACAAAGGAGACAATCAGAAAGAGACACCAAATTTGGTCAAAGACCAAAGAAAAACCCCACAAGGGGTAAACCCTTCTTAAATTCTTCTTCTACCGTATTGTCATAAAATGTTTAGAAGAGAATACAATGAGCCTAATACAAAATTCTCCAGAAAAACTAACCCAAAAACATTTAGAAATATGTTCTCAACATCAATATATATCAGAGACAACTTTTTTTGTCTGTAATCAATTGCATTCATATGTAAAAATTTATCCATAGAGCCAAACTACATAGAGGAAGAGTTGTGCATGCGGTTTAGACCTTCCAATTGTGCCCTTGAGCTTGCTAGCTTGCAGTTATAGATGAAATTTTCCTTTGACGATCATGCAGTCATAAAATAAGACCCTAGAACACGTGTGAGATTCGAACCCTATATTTTTGGACATGTGTGAAACTCTTTCCTCGACCTAGCCACAAACTTGTGCAAACCAATCAACAAAGAAGAGAAGAAGATGATGCTTGGTGATGTCCAAATGAGGTTGAGGTCACTTGTATTTATAGGCTTCCAAGGGTGACCAACTTCCTATTAAGGTCGAGCTGCCCAAATGTGTATATGTGGTATTTTCTTCATAAATAAACTTTCCCTTGTCTAAATTGAGCCTTTCAATGGTCAAAATTGGTACTCTCGACCATTGAAAGTTACTTTTACAATTTTCTGTGAAGTTACTTTTACAATTTTCTGGATCATTTATTGTATGAATGTTTGTGGAGGATGGGGTATGTGTGGGAAAATAGAGAATATTATTATGTTTGGTTATGCGAATCTTATACTATGCAATGTAAAAAGTATGTGCGGGGGAGAAATTACGCAGAGCTTTGATTTTAGAACTATGAATATTTAAGGAGGACAAGATGTGTGCAGGAGAACATAATGATTAAAATTGTTATTTTGCATTGTGCGAGGTTTTTATTGTGGGTTTATGCAGGAGAACAAGTGCTATATACGAAAATTAATGTTAAACTATTAATGTTAACAAGTGATATTTTTGCACGGAATGGATTTGCTATCAAATGTGGCACATATGCATTTATGTTATATTGGAAGCACATGTTTTTTCTATTGGTGATAAAAAATATGAAAAACGAGTTATGTGCGGGAGAACAGAGGTTTTTGTGGGTGATCTAACAATGTGTTATTTCTTTGAATATTGTATGTGTGGTACATTTCATTGTGTGGAGCTTTTAGTGTGTTGAGCTTTTATATTGGAAACTTTATTCGGCATGAACAAAATTAGGACAACGTTTTTTAAGGAAAACGGGGGTTGCATAGAGAAATTAATGTTAAACTATTAATGTTAAACTATTAATGTTAATCTATTATTATTATTATTATTATTTGTGTGAGCTATGAGTGTGTGCAATATAGGATATCTATGTCAATTTATAGAAATATAGATAAATGTGATGCATGGAAATTAATTTTTATTTTTGAATCCAGTCACAATTCCATGTTCTATTGTTCAAAACTTCGAACAAGGATTGACTTGAAGCTATTGTAAACTAATTTTATTTATTAATGAAAAAAATAACAACTATGTAAATTACTACATATCCTCAATATCAAAAGTGGCATGGGCTTCATTATCTTATGGCTCAAGTTGAAAAGGTGGGGAACCTTGGTCAATGGCCATGATATCATCATTTCTTTCATTAAAATCTTCTTCAAGGTCCTGGGACAAATTATCCAAACGAAAAATCAACGCTTTGCTTGCAAATTGTATTTTCTCCATCTTCCATAACAATATTTCCATTCTATGATTTAAAAGGTCGAAATGGACTTGAGTTTCAGATTTAATAATTTTGGTATGATTTAAGACAAAATCAATGATAAATTCTATAGCACCAACTATTCTAGATAAAGAAGCACTGAGCTCTTGCTCAACAACTCCATAATCATGTTCCATAGACTTCAATCTGTGTTACATTTGGCAATAAACTTGTCGGATTGTGGTTCTAATCCCTGACTCTATGTTTGCAAAGTCACACTAGTAACTTAATTATACCATCGATGTAACTTTTTATTTTATTTTTAGCCTCTCTATTTTCCATTAATTCTAACTTTGAGTCCACATAGTGTAAATGTTTATTGTCTGAAAGACGCGCAGAAAATGGTGTATGGGAAATAAAACAAGGGTGCAGAAGGAAATTTATGCATTCGACACATAATTAATTTAACTATGAAATAATTTAGAATTGGTATTATTATGTTTCCTCTTGAAGCTTTTCTTGTGCGAAGCTTTTACTATGTGGAGTGTTGTATATTTTTCTATCACCTATCACACAAGTGCATCAGGAGATGTAGAAGCCTCCTAGAGATAGCCTATGGGTTGATTGGAGACCAATTCCTAGGACATATTAAGAGAGGAGGGATTTTGAATATTATCGGAGGGATTTCTGTTGCACTCCATATGTCACGTAATTGGAAAAGAGATGATTCAGGGGGCTTGGTTCAATAGTCCTTCACTAAGGTAAACTCAAGCAGATACATAGATCTAAATACTCAGGGGGTAACTATGGCTAATCATAAAGAGAAATGTCTCGGTTCTGGTGGCCGACACACAAAAATAGGCAGCTTAATATTTACGTTGTAGTAAAAATGAAAAGGAGGAAAGGAAGGAGCAAATTAGCTGGATACAACACAGAATCCTAGGCAACAAGTTCCAACAGAAGTATGGAAGAGTGAGGACGTGAGAACACAGAAGTAGTGGAGTGTTAATTTAGGTCCCAAGCTCTACGCATCATGAATACATTTGTCACCAAATAACATTAAGTAGATCTGTGCACATTACATGTCTTGTAGGCTATTCAATAACATAAGTAAATATGTAGTTAACACAAGTATTGTTACTATTTAACAACAAATATACAAACATTATTTTGTTAATTCTTTTCGGCCCTCCCTGGTGGTTTTCAACGTTATCAGAACTTTCATGATATCGAAACTTTTGAAAGGTTCTCCCCTATTCAGAAGTTTCAATCCTCCGATCGTCAACCTTCCAATCTACCGATATTCCCGACGTGCGATCTTCAATCTGCTATCTTCGATATATCATACCTATGAAATGTGATGCGCTGATATGCCATGATGAATTGATGTGTGATGAGTGATCTTTGATGTTGCTGGACCTCCGATATGCGATCTCCGATATCATACCTTCGATATTTCTTCTTTCCTAAGGCTTGAACCCTTGAAACTTCAGAAGACCATATCTTTTCATCCAGGAGTCCATTTTGGACTTCTACATATCATTGGAAAGCTTGTTCATAGCACTTTCGAATGGAGATGTTCTGATGTAGGCTTTGAGTCATTCTATGGCTTCAAAGACGACTGCAAACATTTATACTATTTTGCACTCTTTTGACAACGGAAAACACTTTTTGCAATAGGTGACAACATTTTCTCCAACTGGGGACAGTTCCTTACTATTAAGGGGCTGAGAACCTGTAGACTATTAGCCTTCACCATTGGGCATGGAGTCAAAATATATTGAACCTATGAAACCCAAAAATCTCCATGGATCTTTATCTGCTGGGAGTCCTTTCCTCATGATACTAAAATGCAAAACTACAAAAGCTAAAAACTGGAAATTGAACACTCACATAGTGAGCTTGTTTATATACAACTCCTATTTAGGCATAGGGCTCAATTCACCCAAGTGAGGTTAGTCTTCCAATGATACTAGCCCAACATCAGAGTACTATACCTTATGCCATCATTCTTTAAAAATTCAACAATTAAAATAGCCATGTACCACATAAAATATTTGTACAACAATTTTGATATGTCCCCAGCCTGATAGTTGATGCTCAGTTATGTTAATCTCCTCCATGAACCTTCTAATTATGATGTGTTCTTGAAAATCAATGAATAAAATAGGCATGTACCATTTGAAATCTTGAGGTAAAACAATTAATACATACCCCATAATTGAAATCGGTTGCTGACCAAAGAAGGATGCCATATAGTCAGCCACTGGATCATGGAATTGATGAGAAAAATTTATGGTTGTCTCCCTTTCTTGAACAGTTTCTAAGGAGGAATATTTTTGTCACAGGCAACCACTGAAATTTTTGAGATCTTCAAGTTTGAGCTCCTCTTGAGGGAGTTTTTGTTGGTAATCTTATCCCCACTTGTTTGTAAGTATATCCCTTTGACAGTCTACAACAATCTCATCCTCCTCTGAATCATAGATTGGAGGATATTTATCGGATTTAATATCAACTTCTTGAACTTGTTATCCATTTGAAGGATGTGGATTCTAAACTTGAGCCTCTTTATTAACCTGTTAGCGGGCCTCCTCTTTTCTTGCAACTTCCAATGACTGGGATTGTTTTATTTATGCATTGGTCAACTTCCCATCAGATTTATATGAATCACAAGAAGGAGAATCATAAAATTTGGGAGAATGGGATCTTTAAGTGGATATTTGTAGTTTGATAATGTCTCCTTATTCCCTTTCTTGATCATTGGGTGATGCTTCTTGATGAATGTATATTTTTTCTTCGAGTTGAGCCCCACAAACATATTCAACAAGATCATTAACCTTAGAAATATTTTCAACATTAAAATGTGCACAAAAATATTCAAACATAGTATCTGGTAGATAAAAGATTTTGCAATGATGATTAAATTCTATGTGAAAGCTCTTTAAAGAAGATATGTTGCCATGAGGTATTGTTTTGTACCAAACTCTAAAATATTCTTCTAAAGAATACATGAACAATTTCGTTTTCGCATCATCAAAAAAAATACCATGTTATTCCATGCATTAATTAAAATCCTTGAGGTGCTGGTCTGGCCTTCTATCTATGTTTCCACTGAATATAGGATAGGTACTCCATTCATGAAATGGAGGGACATAATTGGGATAGCCAGCAATAGAAGAAAAATCCAGTGGGGAAAATTTGTTGGCCAAGAATGCAGGAAGGGCCATTTTGAAAACCCCTTTAGGTGAGCGATCTCAATTTCAAAGATAGGGAAATTTTCAGTTGTTTTAGAATCAAAGCAAGTATGAGGCCATTTGAAATCTAGAATGAACAAATAAAGATACAGACAGTGAAGTAGCCAGGGTGTTTACAATAATATTGAAATAGTGGAGTCGCCAAGGTGAGAGATCTTCAACCCACACTTACGTTTCTCACCCAACAAAGGGAATGTAAAAATTGTTGTATCGAGGGAAAAGTGTTTCAAATTAGTTCCCCAGCAACGATGCCAGAAGTATTTTGTATATTTTTCTATCACCTGTTGCACAAGTGCTTCAGGAGATATAGAAGCCTCCTAGACACAGCCTCTGGGTTGATTGGAGACCAGTGCATAGGACATCATAAGAGAGGAGTACTTTTGAATATTATCTGAGAGATTTTTACTGCAATCCATATGTCACATAATTGGAAAAGAGATGATTTAGGGGGCTTGGTTCAATAGTCCTTCATCAAGGTAAACTCAAGCAGATACATAGAACTAAATACTCAAGGGGTAAATATGGCTAATAAAGAGAAATGTCTTGGTTTTGGTGGCTGACACACAATAATAGGAAGCTCAATATTGGCGTTGTAGTAAAAATGAAAAGGATGAAAGAAAGGAGGGAATTAGATCTAGAGGGATGGATACAATACAAAATCCTAGTCAACAAGTTCCAGTAGAAGTATGGAAGAGTGAGGAGGTGAAAAAATAGAAGTAATGGAGAGCTAATTAAGGTCCCAAGCTCTATGAATCATGAATAAATTTGTCACCAAATAACATTAAGTAAATCTATGCAAATTACAGGTAATGTAGGTTATTCAATAACATGATTATATATGTAGTTAACAAAGGTACTATTATTACTTAGAAGTAAATATACAACCAAGAATGAGAGTGATACCAACAACTTCATTACACTATTTTAGAGGAAGAAATACATACATAAAGTGATAAACAAAGGGGAAACATACTGCACATTTATCTAATTTGAATCACCAAAAAGTTTCATTAATCCTTCAAGATAGAGTCTAAATCAATAGTCCACTAAATTTAGCAATATATAGCTCAATCCCTTCATGAATAGGAAAATATAACCAATGTGGAACCACTTTCTCTGCAAACAAAGGGCCTCTAGAATGCAGAATTTGGGAACCTTAGTTTAGTGTTTCTTACCTCTATTTATAAGGAGAGGGGACGCTTTGAACAACAATCACAAAATATCTTAGCTGAGCTCTGGTTGTCTGATCGACTACTTGTCTCGACATGCGATGGTTCTGCTGCCCAAAATCATTACAATCAGATTTGATTTCGTTCTTGAAAATGTAAAAATTAAAAAACAATAGACAAAACTGAAAACTGAATGATGAATGAGGAAAGTATCCCCATGCCATTCCTAAGATTGTCGCTAATTAGGTCACGTCTTTTCCATGATGTGCCTCTCTTGCTGCTCGGTCAGTTCACCTGTCGCTTTCGCCATAACTACCTGACTTCCCCACTCTCTAGAGCTAGGAGTGATCAACTGTGGTTACTTGTTACAGAGAGGAAGTAGAAATTGACCTAGAAGTCCTTCATTGTCTCACTATGGGGGAGATCCATGCTGAGAAATTAAGGCTTCTTGAGTCCCACACCTCCATTTACTCACTGAATACAGGCGCAAGAAATAGTCGAATTCATTTATGCTACCCATGTGGTCCTTAGTTTCTTGTTACAGAGTCTTCCCAAGGATGAGCCCATTTCAATTTCCAACTACTTTGTGCCTTCATTCAATACCTCAGTTGCTGACCCATACACCTTCAAAGCTCTATATTACACTGTCGAAGCTTTTACTCATCGAGACTTTTACTCTTAAAAACATTACGAAAACAAAGTTTCAATGTTCCTTGGAAACTGTTGTTTACCTCTTCCTACATTTCTCACCATAGGACCATGGGTCGTGACCAGCGGCTTAACCTTAAGGCGCTAGGGCATTTTGTTGCTTCCTGGGGGTCATTTTCCCTTTGTAAAATGCCTTTCACCCCTGGTTCTTTAAGTTCCTCTTAATCATGTGCTAGGCAAATATTAGAACCCCGCTCATCGACAGTTTCAAATCAGGGTTTTAACTTGGGAGTTGCGATATTTCAATTCCCCAATCATCGATAGCCCTTGGTGTTCAGCTCTCATCCTTCATGCCATGGTTCTTTAACTTCTTCTTGCAATTGTGTGTCAGCCCTATATCAGTGTTATATATCTGACTCAAAAATATAAGATAATAGAAATAAACCCAAGAATAACAATATCTGAATATAGATAGAAATGATTCACTTTATTGATCAAAACCCTTAAGGTAGGGCAACACCATACATTCACTCCTTAAGGAAGGAGAACACTCCACAAGCCATATGCCTGTTCATACAATAATCCTTGACAATAATCCAGGACCTCTCTCCATGTGGAGTCTCTAGCCTCTATATAGGCCTCATACATACAATACCATGGTTCATTACCATGGTTCCCTCATACCATCAAACTAATACCATGGGCCCACTACATTATTACTAACTACTTGTGGTCCCTTACATGATATGGGTTAACCACCTTATTTATTACTATGGTCCATCCCCTTATTACATTATTACCTTGGGTACCTCCCTTGGTACCCCATATTATCCCCCCTAGGTATATAATATTCCACCCCCCTTAGCATGTTTCGTCCCCGAAACATGGGAAGAACACAAATAACAAGATCTACTCAAAAGAGTAGTCCACTGGTACCATGAACGTGCATCTAGCCATCCAAGAGAAAGGTGAACCCTCGATCTCACTGGTGCCTCGCTCGCTTGAGATGGAAGTTGACTGTGGCAGCTCTTCTGTGTTGATGTGTAGTAGTTAGATCTTCGCTCCTCTCTATCTGTCTTGTGGGGGTTGTTGTCCTTGTGGCTAATTGGTTTCCATCCTAATGGTTGTTGTCTTGCAGGGTGATGTGGGTGATGATATGTTGAGGTTTTAACCCACGGTATCTTTTCCTTTAATTCACCCCTTACTGGAGCCTGACTGTTATCTGGTGCATGTTGTGGTGCCTGCTGTGGTGTCTTATCTTCTAATATTACTTCAACCACTGAACCCTCACTAGATGTGTCAACACCTGTTACCTTTTCGGCTTCATCATCTGATATGTCAGTCCTTGGAACATCTTCTGCGTCAACCTCCGTGGACTCTACCTGTTTATTGATGGAAATATCCTGTAATGTAATTTTCTTCTTTTTATACCAGAGCTTCAGTAATTTCTTCTGCACATTAATATTGATAGTACCCATAGATTCCATCCAAGGATATCCCAAAACAACATCCATATTATCCATCTCTGAAGTATAAAAATCACCATGCAACACATACTTATCCATAGAAATCTTCAAATCCTTATACACTAGAACATCATCATTATCCACTTGTGTGTTTTCAATGTGTTTTGCTGGAATTTTCAATTTTTTGGCCAAATTAACATTGATGAAATTATGCTTGCAACTAGGATTTATAGAAATAATGATCTTCTCTTTCTGAATCAATCCATGAACCTGCAATAAGGAGATACCAGCAGAAAATAACCCTTTGGTTTCCTTATTTCCTGTAAAAATAAAATCTTTGCTAGGCTGTGTGTCTATCTGTGTGACCTTATCCACAAGATTAGCTTTACGGTCAAAGTGGTCCATAAGAGCTGTTGTGAATGTGTCCCAAGTCAAGGGCCTTCGATAGCAACGTTGATGCCATTGCTACCATTGCCGTCTTTCATTGTCCAAGTACATTTTTCCCACACTCAACTGAGTCTCATAATCCATGATGTAATTCAATCTAAAACATTTCTCGATTTGTGCTAGCCATTTGGCTGGATGAGAGCCATCAAATTTATACAAGTCCCTTAAATTCTAACCTAGGCCTGCCATCACAAAAAAAAATGGGGAAAAATTGAAATGGTCACAATTGCGTCAATATTGATCAGAATTCCTATTATGACCTATTTTTTGAAATGGAACAACCATTCTGCATCTAACCATGTGATAGAAATCTTGATCCAGGCACTAGAATTTCAGATTTATGCTACAACTCTCCCGTCGTCACTAAACTTTCTGCAAAAAAGAGTTGATTTTAAATCAGCGATATCTCCCTCATCCGGACTTCAATTCAACTGATTTTTTTTTTTTGAAATTGGGTATTTTTTCACAAAGAATCCCGATCTACAATTATCTTTTGCAACTCTTGCACCAGGACGTCCAGATCTGCGCCGCAAACTCGCTGCCCTAAAAAATTGTCTGCAACCCCATTGATTTTTAGATCAACGATATCTCCTTCATTCGGACTTCGATTCAACCGATTTTTTTTTTTGAAATCGGGTATTTTTTCACATAGAATCTAGATCGGCAATTAGATTTTGTAGATATTGTACCAAAACATACAGATCTAATCTGCAAACTCGTCGCCCCCGAAATCCTGCAAAAATAAAAAATTCTCCACGTTTTTGCCCAAGAAAGTGCTCTGATACCACTTGTTATAACGTATTGCAATAAGGAATTTTAGAATAAACATTAAATAAGAAACATTATTATTTTATTCTGAATAACATAGAAACTATTCATCATTAACAATGTTTGGTTTTGTAAAACTTACCTTCATTCAATCAAGGTGATGGATCACTAGCCAAACTTTTCATTTTTCTAGTGGATCATTGACCACATTGTTCATATTTTCGATTATAATGTTATGTGTTAAGGATATGGGAATATGATATCAACATTAATAACAAGTGGATCAAAGTGTTCATTTTTTTTTGAACAAGATTTCTGGTACATTGGCAGTGCATCATTTTCCCATATTTCCAGCACTGAACACTATGATCGAGTAGGGAATTCTAGTAATCACAGTGCTTCTCTTCATGGCATGTTGGTGCGATGGTAAGATATAAGATCTTCTTCATTGTAGCCATTCCTTTAAATTTTTTTGTGAATTAATAGTGTGGCTTTATCTATTCTTGGTGTGAATGTTGCACTACTTTCCTTGTTTCAATTGTGGACAATTTTATTCTGCTGATCTATCAATTCTTTTGCAGAGTGAGAAGATTTTCCATTTTTTGATAGACGATTATTACATTAGATTTATGATTAGTATTTGTAGATCCATATCGATACACTTATGTGTGGAAGTGTGTAAGATATTTTTTAATCCAGCTCGAAAATTATAACATACATGTGGCACCTTTGGAATTTATAACAATTCTTGCTAGAAATTATGGTTAATATTTCATACTCAGAGACAAGTTGCATTATATTGCTTAGTGTCACCTTTTGTGGTTGTACGCCATCAATATTTCATCGAAGGCATTGGGACGATTAAAAATCTATAATAGATAACATTGTATCTAGATAACAATGACGACAATTAAACTTTGATTCGGGAATAACATCTGTTGTATTGACATTATTATAGAAATTATGGTAATATCTTTGTATTCATATGTAGATTCCGTAAAATTTATTTCTATCACTTCCCATGGCTGTATGCTATCAATATTGAATTGAAGACATTCAAACGATTAAAAATCTAGATATATATCTATCTAATAACAATCAGGTCGATTGAAAATGTAGTTGTAAATATGTCATTTTATTTCTTTTCCTACTAATGTATCAGTTTGTCATTTTTGCATTTTCTGGACATACTCTATGTTTGGCACATTCCTAATTGTGGATAGTAAAAAAACTTTTGTCAGCTTCAACAATTGTTCTTGCATATAAATATATATTCAAATGTTCTAAATGAGAAAGAGTTTAAAATTTATCCAAAGAAATACATTTTCCTAGTGTGTAAAGGAGTTGCATTTCCATACAACTATTGGAAAATGCTTGTGTGGACAAGTTTCTATTTGTGAGGAGAAAAAGTCATGGTCGATCAAATGTTGGTTGTTTTCTAGATTTATGATATATTACAAAATACATTTTCGATTTTCAATTGGCTCTGAACAACATCTCCAATCTATGTTTGTGTGCAGGATAACTGTGTGGGGGGGAAGTGAATGCGGAAGTACGGAACTTTGCCATAGAAAAATTGTGTTTGTTATTCCGCGTACTCATTCCTTGGTGTAAATCATAAATTGAAGGGTCTAAGTTTTATGAAGTTTTTGTGACATAATTTTAATAGTAATAATAATAATAATAATAGAAAGAAGTAATATGGCACTTCATTTTTCTCATTATCCTAAGAATCATAAATCAAATTTTCTAAGTTTTATAAAGCTCTTGCAGCATAGTTTTGACATGTAACATGTTGGTAGTTTCATTGGCCAGGTGTTGATCATGCATTCCTTTTTTTCGGGATGCATGTTGCCAATTCATATTGGTATATTTCATAGTTCTAGACAAATGGGGGCTCGTTGCAAATTGTTTTACTCTAGTTGTCAGAATTGATACTATATTTTGAGAATTGTGTGTTTTACTTATTAGCATAAGAATTGTACACAATATCTGTTTTCGAAAATAGATACAGATTTTACGATATTCGTATTAGCTACATTGTGATTCATTTATTTTGTGACTCTATATCTCGTTCATAAACAAGAGTTGTATGCAAATTGGTTGTATCTATATCATTTTAGTTTTTTTCCTCTACATTGTTTATGTTTGTGCTTGTTATTGAGAAATAGTTAATAGTGATTTTTTTTTGTTAAATGTAATTGTTAAAGCATCAATGAAAAAACATGTTTTAAGTGTGATTTCTAAAGCATCAATGGAGAAGCATTTGTTTACTATAAAAAGTAATGGTATGGATGCAATACTAACACATCATAATCTATTTCGTTTGAACAATTTTGGATATGGTTTGGGAGATTCCTTATTTGGTAGTATGCGAACTCTATTTCATTTTAGATACATGTCAACAAAACTTCATGAAGGAACAATAAAACATTTCAGTAATTGTTTATATGACAGGAAGAACGAAGCCATATTATATTACAAACATGAATTGAATATAGATGCATTAATACATATGCATGGTGTAGACAGGTTGGATGTTTACTCGGAAAGGATGACAAAATCAGCTTCACATACTATCCCTGGATAGGAATGAGGACTGAGGACTTTGAGGGGACATATTTTGTATACATTGGTTATCGATCTGGCTAAAAATTCCCATAAGACCTTGATTAAAGACAATAATGAAAAACTATTTTCATTTTAATTCAGATTTGTGTGAAGAAACTTATGACATATTGTTCCATGGCGAGAATTAAAATGTCGGGAATTTCGAACCACTTCTATGCAAGAAAAAACATTCAATAGCAATTGATCATGAACCTATAATAAATATAAAAACATATGAAGAAAAAAAAACATGGATGGATGCATATAGAGAAAAGCGTGGGTAGACATATGGCTAAAAAGAATTTTGAATTTTGGAGTAGTTACAGTGAAAGTTGGTTTGAAACAATATTCCAATTGATGGAGAATTAGTATGATGTTCCTTTTTTACGACACATAATTTCATATACTTTTTGCAACATAATGATGCATAATGATTCATTTACATTAAACTGTATAAAAAAAAATACATGAACAAAGGTGCAGTTAAGCGATTTCCTGGAATAGAAAATTGGCAAGGATACATTATACAGTTAGCAATGCCATATGAAAAAGGGAAGATGGAAGGTAGTCTTTTTCTTTATTACTAGATACAATATGTCTTGAACATAACTATATGTATATAGTCTGCCGACAGTCTAGCTATTGTGTCTGGATTCCATGCATTCAAGAAAGATGGAAGGATATTCCATATTATGCAATTTGGTATGACTACATGTCATTTTCATTATGAACCTCTCAAAGAAATATTACAAAAAACAAACATTTCAAGTCCTATTGAAACAATTAATGAAAATAAATTTATTGAATAATTCAATAAAAAACATAGTGGCATTAATACGTTTGACTTCGAAAACATGAACGTGAATGAAAATGCAATAGAAATTGATACAAAAATTTTCAATGCAAAGAAGAGATCACGATTATCAATGCATCGAGTAAAAAAAACATATAAGAAACAAGGAATTTTTCAAAACAAATGTTCTTAGAAAACTATGCAAGCCATTAAATTCTAGCTCTAAGAACATGGACATTTATGAAAATATTATGGAACTTAATACAAAGTCTCCCAATGTAAAAAATATACCACATTCTTCATTGCATGAAAAAAAAAATAAATAAGGAATAATAATGTCATCGAAAAAGGTTATATTACAAGACGATTGAAATGGTGAAAGTCAATACAAGATAACATATTTGGGAATGAACATAAAGAATCATTATTGATGTTGATGTTCTTGTTTATCACTGTGAAATTTTCAATCAAACTTGGCTTAAAAGAGATGTCATAGAAAAACAAATTAGCAATGTGCCAAAAATTAAGTGTGTATGAAAAAAATGTAGAAAGACACTAGACAATGACAAAGTAATCAAATTTGTAGTTCCAAAACAAATTAGTTATAATAGACAAATTTCCAGAGTAAAAGAACTTTATGAATTGGAGGAATGATTTATATCATTAGGATTTCCATTTTTGAAAATACGAGAACTTGGAAAACGTTTTAGATAACCACAACTGGCATTGATTGGTGGACTAATCAATGTACCTACTGACATATATCGAATTCAGATTCCATTCCCTCTTGTCATAAATGAATCTAGTACCGTGGTCATGGAAATTAAAAGAAATTTAGGTTTAAAAACATATTTTTTTTTGGATGAATACTTGTTCATAAAGTCATGAGGACATTGAGACGATTGTTGAAAACTCCACTCTACATACTAGAGAATTTCAAAATAAATGAAAATTGGAAACATGTATTTGATCAAAAAATGATGGATAGGCATATGAGATAGATGTAGATACAAGAAGTAGTGATGATAATGATTACTATGATCAAGAGCTTGTGACAAAGACATTGTTACATGGATTTAGAGATTCATATAGTATTTATATGATATTCGCAATAATCAAATAAACATTGCTCCGGGTGAAGGCTATCAGCCTTTGGGCATATTCAAAGATATTATTTAGAGGAAATGAGCTTTCCCATATTGTTTTATGGAAAAAAATGATTAGATTTTGTTACAAGAAACTTTACATATCACAATATTACTGAGTGGGAAGTTTTGCATCAAGATCATGATTTTCTGTATCATATAACAAATTTATTTTATAAAACAATGTGAATTATCCTCAATCAAGTATTTATTTGTATTTGGATTTGTATAAGAAAAGGACAGTTAAAACAAAAAAAACTAATAGCTAAAGATGTTAAAACAAAGGAAAATTTCAAACAAGTTCTTGCATCAAACATTACCTATATGGATCTTATACGAATACAGACATCGCTCGACTATTTTTCGCATTTGCACAAGAACTTATATGTAATGATCCAACAATTAGGTACACCCACTATATTTTTTTTGTTTAGAAATGTTGAACATATCTGGGAGCCTTTAGTAAAGGCTTTGCAACAAATACATAGACAAAAAAATTCTTGTACTGAAAATGAAGTAGATGAAGATGATATTGTTACCCTGATAAGAAATGACTCTGTCACTTGTGTATGATATTACAGAAGAAGAATGAATGCTCTACGTTAGTTAATTTCTCTCTAATTTAATTTTTTATCAGATTAGAATTTCGAATTAGGTCCAAAAATCCTTTTTTTTTTGAATTTTTTTCCTACACAATGCGTTTAACGAGTTCGACTCACATTGATATTGGTGTACCTTGTAAATTTACAAGGTGCACCACCATTCGTTGCATGAATTAAACACACTGCTATTTTATTGGTGTGCTTCGTAATTTACAACACAACGGGAAAATATATAAATTGTACATCAATGCGTACTTTTTTAGGTTACTCCCAGTGTGTTTATATTTACTCAACGCACTGCAAACATAATATTAAAAAAATTATAGCTCGGTTTATTCGATAACTTGAACGTTCCATGCCGGTGCGATAATGTTATATTTATGCATCGGTGTGTAATGTTTTTAGACACACCAGGTTGTAACTTTATGTGTTCAAATCAAAATCGGTGTCTCATATGTATGTACACATTGTTCTTGGTGCTTTTATGTTATATAGCGCACTGGATCTGGTGCATTATTATTTTTGGGCGCACTGGGGATGATTATTTTTTTTTTAATTGAATGTTATATGTCCATATTTATAAATACATTTTTCATTTAATAAAAAACCATGTTTTATGTATGAGGGCTGATGTATTGTATATGTCAATCATGTAGCAGAGATGTCAACAGAGGGGGTAGCAGAAGGAGTAGAAGGAAATGGTAGACCAATACAATATGGTCTGAACATGGAAGACATGAGAAAGAGAGAG
This sequence comes from Pinus taeda, assembly GCA_000404065.3. NCBI lineage: Eukaryota > Viridiplantae > Streptophyta > Pinopsida > Pinales > Pinaceae > Pinus > Pinus taeda. The sequence goes on from APFE031547763.1 coordinate 117,536, forward strand.
AGATTTATACCCTCACCGTATTAGCATAATGACCCAATTTCTCTTGAGTAATGTAGGCCTCCTTAAGTATTATGAGGAGGATACATCCCTAAAGGCGTTGATTTGTGAGTGGGATGTCCACCACAAGCCTTTTCGTGTCAGTCTTGACAATGGTATATGCCCAATGAGGAGGACATATATTTTATCACTAGTCTATCGAGGAGAGGGAAGGATTTTCCCAAGTTCCCTAATGTCACCCATGGTGTTGTAGCTTAGAGTCAACTTGTTTACTCTCAAAGATATGTTGGGGCTCATGTAGTCCATCTAGTAGATTTTCAGGTGCATGCTAGAAAACTACAGATTTCTTCTTTTGCTACACAGGAGATTAGGTGCCTCTCATTATTAGTCAGTACCATTGCACACTCTAATAGTGATGGGAAACACATTATTTTCCCTCTTTTATTTTATGTTGAGTATTTGATGCAGGTGCCACAATGTATCAGATCGTCTGCCCTTTTTTTGTGGCAATTTTGTAGGGATTTAGATAGATGTTGTGTAATGAATCATGGGAGGGTGAACTTCCCTTTCGCTTCAAATATTTTTATTTTTATTTTTTGAGAGGTTTCCATAGACGAGGCCTATTTTTTAGTGTCACCCTCCTAGGTTGGTGATTGAGGTGTAGATGTGCATGTGGGGCAAGATGATGCATAAGAGGGGCTTGCCAGAGTATCCTTCCAGAATATCCACCTAGGCACTAGTGCTACTGGATAGTGAGGTTGGCTACATTTTTATCTTAATGTTGTGTTTGTACATAGGGATGGATTGGAGAAAGTTTCCAATGATCCTCTTCGCATAGGATTAGCCTACATATGATAGAGGTAATATTAGTGTTTTATTTAAATTAATTTAGTTTCATTTTATTATCTTAATTAATTAGAATAAAATTTATTCTAGCACGTTCTTTAACTTGTTTTATTAAATTGTTTAGTGAAATTTTCTACTTATTGTTGTGTACTATATATTTTGTAGATATCGCCTAATTCAATGGGGACATGCCTCCTTCCCCACTGGAGGGAGATGTGGAGATGGGCGAGGCCCTGGAGGGTGAGGGACATCCTTATGAGATGTAGAGGGGTGTGCGGGCCTCTAGGGTTGGTTTCAAATTTAAGATGAACTACTATGACTGATTATATAGGGTTTTGGTTGAGAAGAGAGTCTGCCCTGCGAGGGATCGAGACATCAACGGAAATCCTTGGTTTGTGGAGCCCTTGAAGGAATTTCCGTGTGATATGATGAGTTTTATGTGTCATATCATCAGATCTAGCAAGATACTAGTAACGAGGAGGGATGTAGGGCATGCAATGCCAGATACATCACATGAGTCTTCACGTAGTGATACGTAATTGGATCATGATGATGAGGGTTGTGATTGCCATGGCTTTGTAATTTCCTAGTTGTGGAGGGAAATTGCTGAGGTGACCTTTAAACCAGACTTTTAGATTGAAATTTTTCCCTTCCAATCTAGAGAAGGATCTCTCTTTGACTTTTCTACTCTAGGTCACAACAATAACAAGTCTTAAATATGCTCAGTGGCCAGATCAAGTCTGATTAATAACAAATTGGTTGGAGAATGGGAAATTGGACCATTGGTCATGGAGTCATAAGTTTGATCTCAATGAAATTTCCAAGAATTGGTGGAAATATATACAGGGATCAAAGGCATAAGACAAAGTCCACTCTAGACTTTCAAAATGTCTAGCTAGTGAGTAGAAGGAGGAAATAATCCATTACACAAATAAGAAATTGAATTTGTGCAACTTTAGAGGAATAAAATGAAATATTTGAAATAGCAACAAAGTAGAGAATCTAAGTATATGAATTCTACTCATGTATAGATCTTGTCCAAATATGAAGAACTAATAATCATGAGAATTACAAAGAAAATGAATAACACTAGGAGGAATGACTCATAGACATTGCAAATCGAGTCTCTGATAAGCAAGTTAAGAGCTTTTGTCTTGGATTTTCCATTAACACCAAGAAACCAAATCTACACAATATAGTCTTTTCTTCTACCAAGAACCAATCCTTGGTTCATTTTCATAAACAACTTTATAGAAAATTACATTATGATAAAAGATTTAAAGATAATGGATCTCAAACCTATTTATCTATGTTTAGCTTAATAAATAAAAAAATCGATGAGTTGATAATATATGATCCCCAAGTTGAATTGATGAGGTGAATTTGTAACTGAAAATTGACTGGGCGTTTTTCTAAAAATAGAAAAACATAATTCTGGTGAATTTCTGGAAAAATAGACTCCAAATATACCTTTGTATATTATAAAACATGATATATGTATAAAACATGAAAGAGGTTTCTGTAAATAAGCACGTTCCAAGCAAAATCCTCTTTCATATTTGAAAAAATCATTTTCATATACTTGAAAAGAGCGCCCAAATTTAATGACTAAAACAGGAAATCATTTAATATTTAAATATGGAAAAATCGGTTGCAAATATTCCTTTGTATCCTCCAATCCATGAAACCTATGTAAAAACCAAGAGACGGTTTTGTAAATATGTCCATTCCCACAAAAAAACATCTTTTTATTTTCAAAAATTCGTTTCCAAATGATTAAAATTTGCTCTTGAAGATGATGACTAAAACTGGAAAAAAAAACAAAGTGCTATTAGTGCACCTTGTAAGCACTGAGAAATTAGTTCGTAGAGAAACCTACAAGCACTAAAACATTATTTCATAGCACCCCTATGAAATGAAACTTATATTGGCTTCTAAAATTAAATTTAGTTTGGATTACCTTTAACATTTGGATTGGTCATTAATTTACACAAAATCGTAAGATACCTTTTTATCTATAAAAAATTATTGGCTTGTAACCCAAACTAATTTAAAGATGTTCTAAAATGAATTTCACCTCAAACTTCAAAAGTAATTGAACCAACCCAAAATAGAGATGATTTTTTCAAAGGAACTTTCAACTTTTGGATATGTAAAAAATAGTGCTAATAATGATCATGCTTCTGGTAGTACTACCCCATTGGATCATGGTTAGGCTGTCAGTGATCCTTTTGGTAGTACTACCTCATCAAATCATGGTCAGGGTGTCAATGATCCTTTCGGTAGTACACCTCCTCATCATTTGCTTGATGATCACATCATAGAATTAGAGGAGGTGCTTCTGCTTCTCCAAAGAGAGCATACCAACCACCTTCTCCTCCACCTCATAGTTCTACTATTGAGGCAGTACTTGACCATCCATCGTCTTCTAGTACAGACCATGTTTCCACTACTACGTTTGTTGTACAAGATATTTGATAGTGATTATTTGACTTGTTTATATATAAATATATATCACATTTTTATTTATTCATGTTAGGTACTTAATTTATATGTTGGTGTTGATGTGTATATTGTTAGGTCACGTTAGGTATGTTCATTTAATGTGATTGCAAATAGATGTGTATGTGATAGAGTTTTTTTGATATGAGATGTATATTAATTTGAAGATGTGTGTGGTGATGATGTTTGATTGCAATTTTTTTGTTTTTCTAGATGTGATCACGATGATGATGCACTATTAGATTATTAGATTTGTGTGCTAGCTAATGACATTTATATCTGTTAGAGGTGTATATAATTAGATTATTGCAGTGAATTTGAATGTGTATCTTAGATGATGTTTATGTTTGTTAGATGGTTATCATCATGATGTTTATTTTTATGAAATAATATTTATTATAGATTATGTATTGGTGAACTTATATCAAAATTTAAATCTGAAATTGGATGCAGTACGACTTACTTCAAAAAAAATGCAAAGATATTTTTATAAATTACAAAGTTTAGTATGGCTGGAACTATAATTGTAAAATCACCATAATTTTTTTTCTATTGCTTAGATAGTTCATTCATATTCATTCTAACCTAATTAGTAAAATATTTCAATACTCAGAGCAAAAAATATTAAAGGTAAAATATTTTTGTTAGTTTTTAATAGGATGAAAATGTGTAACTCACTCAATTTAAAAAAATATATATTAATAATAATAAATGATTCAAACCCACAGAGGTTTGGTCTCGTGGCTAGCGGACGATCTGCTAAGTCGTCTGTGCCGCTATGCAGGTCACGAGTTCAAGTCTTGTCTTAACCGAGGGCCGTTCTTGTGGGCTGGGCGGTTCCTCCTAGAGGTTATAGTGGCAGCTGGTGGGCTTCAACCTCGTGTAATGCGAGTACGATACACCACCGTTGTCGATTCCACTAGTCAAAAATAATAATATAATAATAAATAATATAATATAATAATAATAATAATAAATGATTCAAAAATATAATTTAAGCAATGAAAAATTACATTATGGTCAATCTATATATAGAGATAGAAAATCATTATACCTCCATATTAATCATGGATTTATCAATCACTAAAATAGATTAAATCTTTTGACATGTACATCTTTTATCATATTTTACATTCTAAAAATATATTTTCATATAATAAGATTTGATCCCTCTTGGCTCTTGGTAGATTCGTTGTTAATATGGATCTATATTAGTTTATATATTTCCTTCTATTGTTAAATTTAAAAAACTTAAGTCATAACTTTTTAAAATTAATTTAGATTTAATATAACTTAAAAAAAATTCTTTTAATAAAATTTAATTTATCACCAAAGTTATGAGATTTTCAAGCAATTTAAATTTGATATTTATAGCAACTCTTACTAATTTAAATTAGAAATTTCTCTCTCTAAAGACGAGGATCAAGAAATGTAAAATAAGGCTTATGAGGTTACTTGTAGTTGGGGATTTTCTCTATTGGAAGCTCTCCCTTGAAGAGGCAAGTGAAATGTTTTCTAGTAATAAATATATAACATTTTGGTGCTATTTTGGTTCTTTATTTGCTATTATACTGGTTTAAATTTATCTTTTTAAATAATAAATATAATTTAAATAATAAAAAATTATACTATATTAGATTTACTTTTTGACAAATAACATATTTGATTATTTTTTAATGAAAAACTCAAGAAATATTATTTTTTCCACATACTTATCACAAGATAGTCACTAAAATTCATGTTTTGACATTTCTTCTAGCTAAGTTCACAATGATAAAGACATGTCTACTTTAAATAATTTACTTATAAACACATGAAAATAGATATTTATTTTACATAATCTAAATAGGAAAGAAAAATGCATCACCAAGTCTATTAGAAAGTCAAACAAATGCCTCCTAATCACCATCATATTATTTAACATTTAATTCCTAGCCATAAAATATTTATTAATTCAACTTTTATTTATGATAACCATTGAAAAGGAAACTCAAAACTCTCCATCCATGAATAAAACAATCAAAACCTCTCATGCATGAATGTAAGCCCATTTATTTTGTCTTATGGTACATAAAACAATGTAATAGATGTTTTATACATGCATAATACCTCCTTTTAGTTTACATAATGTTGCAAGAACTAGAGTTTAAATATCGTAAACATGACATTGTCTCTCATGTCAAGAATTTAATCTTACATATTAATACCCAATTTTTTCAGTGTTAAAATCCTCATATATTTATCACTACATGATTTATATTGATTTTGAAAAAAACCTGAAGAAAAAAGTGTGAATTATTTTATATCACATTGTGAGTTATTTTATCACTCTGTGAGTTATTTTATCATTTTTTATCCATTTTCTATCACTTTGTGAGTTATTGTAGATTGATACTCACAATATTATTTGAGAAAGGAGATAATATGAGTATATTTAGATTGGTATCTTATTAAAATATTGTTATAAATTGATAACCCATGCTTACAATTACAATCTTCTGATCCATCTTGGTGTCTATCCAAAGGCTACAAAAGAAGTCTATTGTAAATTAGATTTAAACACATTAAACAAATATGTTAAAATTTTGATTTTTAAATTATAAATTTACATAATTGGAAATTCTTAGTTTTAAGTGTAAAAATATTTCCACTCCAAAAAAAAGTGTAAAACTATTTGTGAATCTTACCAATTATATAAAATTCCAACAAGGAAAATAAAAGACGATATAACTAATGAAATAATGAAAACAAAAACATACAAAATAGTAGAAATGATGGAATAACACAAGTATATATCACTCTTTGTTGTCATCACCCTGATTATCTTCCTTGCTTGGCATGATAACATCAATGTTCTCAAAAATATGTTTTGATATAGGGTCATGTCTTAATGTGAACCACAAATCCCTATCCAACACATCTGGGTAAAAAAGCACATGGTTGTAGGTTTTGGGGAAAACATAAGGCTCCATAACTTCATGCTACATATTTCTAGATTTGATAGAATATCATCCCACCATCACGATCTTCCTTTGCATTATTCTGATCAAAGGTGTCCCATAACTTGCACCTAAAAATAACACATTAGAACGGAGAAAAGTCCACTTGAATGATCTCTTATATATTTTTGATGTTACCTAACTTCCCCTATATTAGGTTTTGATTATGGTGGCTAGCATGAGTAGATTGGTCGAACTCGACTTCCATTCCACAATTTTAATTGTTTATAATTTTATAAATATGTAGTGTAAATATGTTTTTCTTATACCAAAAAATAACAATGGTGTAAAAGTATTAATTATTAAATAAGTTTGATCATTTGTTATATTTATTATTTATAAATGATGTATTAAAGAAGGTGAAGGATTGAATATCTATAGAAATTGAACCTATTAAATATTAGATATTAATTAGGATCGATCATTAATTTTGAAATTGAATCCCAAAATATATATATAAATTATCAAGTATTAAATATTATTTAAAATTGATATTTTATCTTATATGGTTAGAGAAAACAAAAACATGTGTGCATGTTCACTAAGATATATTGTCAGTGTTACCTAGGTTTTTTTTTCCAGTAAGAAAAAAACAACTATCTTTTAATATTTATAAATTATTCTAATTTTTTTATATATATTTAATAAACACAACTATTTTAAGATTTTATTAATCCATATATAAACAATAAATAATTTAATATTTAAATTTATTCAATCTTTATAACATATGAAAATGATATTACCATCCATATATATGGATATATATTTAAATTTTTATTTAATATTCACAATATATTCAAACATTTTATATCTTATTGTTTAGGACTTATTTAAATATATTAAATAAGATATTGTCCACCTGGGGTAGCTCAAGTGGCGATGGTCGTGGAATGAAATCTCACCGAACCAGAGATCTTGGGTTCGAACCTTGTGCTATCCTCCCCCCGTTGTGGGGTGAATAATGGACATGTAAAATTGAAAATGAGAGAGTCCTACCAAGCTTAACAAATATATATATATTATATTATATAATATACAACTCTAAAATATTTTTATTTTATTTATAATTTATATTTGAGCTATATTAATTTTAGGGAACACTTTTCATATTTCTAAATTTTAGCCAACAAAAACATAAAAAAGATACAAGCTCATTTCAAACTCTACAAGACCTTAAAACAATTATTCAAATTTCTCAATGTTCATTTAGATTCATTGGTGGGCCCTAAGATTTATAAAATAATTATTCAAATTTCCCAATGTTCATTTAGATTCATTGGTGGGCCCTAAGATTTATAAAATTCCATGACAAACCCTCCCCCCTCGTTAATTTCTCAAATTAATTTCCTCTTCCCCTCCTTTCAAGAATTTATTTCATGCCATTTTAAAAAAGCCCAAAGAAATTGAACTCCTCTACAATGTACCTTGTGCTTACAAGGTTTGCCATTGTTATGGGACATTTATGTTACTGTAAATTTCTTCTTACATTTAACACTCAAATTTTGATTATATTTCATTGTATAGATATTTGGCTTGATTATTGCCTTCCACATTTCCCTGTTCCGCCTATAAGGGTTCCTTTTCACCTCTTGGTACAATTGCTAGTTTATATATAACTATAAAACACTCTTCTAAACTGATTTCGGTCATGTATGGTATTGTATTTCTTCACATGGGAATGTATGGCGTAGTATCGACCTTCTGAATTTGCGGGAAGGGTATCCATCTTCGTCAGCATGATTGTTTCTATATTTGGTCAAATTGGTTTACAATTAGGACCTATAGGATGTCGATTTTAGTTCACTATTACTGTAAATTTTGATGTGGGAAATGGCCTGAGGAGCGGGCTGGAAATCCATTCCTCAGAAGGAGATTGTCCCACCATGGCTTGTATTGTTTCAATATGGTTCTAGAGCACGAGGTGCTAGCATATGGAGAAGAGTACCAATGGCAAGTGGACGCCTAGTTCTATTGTATTTTTATCATAAATAAACCTAATTTTATATGTCCCCTCTTTTTGTTCTTTGTTAATATACCAGGTGTTAGTAGGTTGAAAGCTCGCCCAATCTGTGAGTCGCGGGATTTTGGTCGACTGGCAGTTTGGCTCAAAGATTGTTCTACTATTCAATGAGATTTAGCGAATATGGCTCGTCCAACTGTAGTGAAAAAAGAAAATGATACAGGAGGGCACAGGCGTCATTGAAATGCAGCACCCTGGGAGGGAAGAGGATCTTTCTCCTAGCAACCACCAAGGTGAACTAGCTGGAAATCATAGGCTCGACATATCAGTACTACAACTCGAGCTTATGTCACAAGCACCCCTACCGAGGTGAAATAGATGATTGCAGGTTGGGAGGCGAACCTCAACCAACGTGGCGAGCAGGAGATACAAGAGGAAGAATGGAGCTTGTTGGTTCAGATCCCAGCAATACCTGTGATGGGCTTACACAGTATAAACAAACAATTCATCTCTACTGGATGATGAAGAATATAGTGACCAGTGAAATTATGAACACAACAGGTATAATTAAAATTGAAAGGAATTCCAACTTGTCCAATTCCAAATTTAGCAACAAAATGTTCGGTTGGGTCATATTGGATGGCACATAAGGTGCCCACCTCAGTCAGAGATTCAGGTTTCTAGTGCAACGGACCCAGCTCTAGTGGAGTCCTTAGAGGACTAGCTCTAGATGCTTCTTTTTTGTGGTTGTTATGAAATTTTGATGTTGTATATGTCGTTAAGTAGTATTGTTGTTAGTAGGTTAAGAGTGAACTAGGTTTTAGACATTCAGGCCTATAAGGCTAAGTTTGACAGACTTAAGAACTTTAGATTTTGGATGGAGTATAACACATTCCAATGGACAACAAACTTGGTTTCCCGATGGGCAGGTCGAGGCCATGAAATGTCTATTATGGTTGTAATATTTTTTTTATGTATGAATGAAAGGTCCTACTAAGCTTACAAAAAAAAAACTAATACAACCATATAAATTAATAAATAATAAATACCAATAAACCAAATATCAACCAAAAAAAACCTCTCAAAATTGAGCATCAACCATGATCTTTAATAATAAAAATTATGATCACTCCACTACCCTCAATCCCAAGTATGGTTATAACGACCAGGATCCACCTTAGCTATTTAATAATTTTTGACAAATATGAACAAAGGGGCAACAATTTTTTTCATAAAAACATTATATTTTTATTTTTCCTAAATATAAATTTTCTATTTATGCAAAATGTTTATGTAAAATGGTTATATGGTTGTTTATGGATTTCCAACATTATATGGGCTTCAACTTCTGATATTTATTGGCTGGTAGGTAGTTTCCAAAAAGGATTATACATTGCCAAAAGCATTTAACCATCTAGAAAGAAAAGAGAGATTTGTTGGATGGTAGATAGTTTCCAAAAATGATTATACATTGCTAACAAGATTTAACCATCTAGAAACCGAAGGAACTAAGAAGCAGAACACTATCAAAACCAGAGTGCATCGAAAACCCATTATGAATTTGATGAAGTTACTGGAGAAATATTATCTAATCTTGAACCAAGTGATGGAAGAGGTTTAAACTCACAGTGAACATGCTTCTTTGTATGGGCCATACGACCCTTTATATGGTCCATCGTTTCCTGTAGAATCTAGTGTCCCCTTTGCAAGATTGTGAGTCTACCCAGCATGTACCATTGATTTCTTTGAAGATCATTTAGAGAAGAAATAACTGCATTCATAATCATGTCTATCTCTGGTGGGTTGAACCATAAGAAATCTCATGTAATACCCATGGGGAAATTACTATATGACATATTTATTTAATTTTTTATTAAAGAAAGTAAATGACACGTGATGAATAGTATAATATAGATATTATTTGGAAAAGATGAAATTATGAAATTATATTAAGTTGTTAATCCTCTCAGAAAAAAAAGTTAAAGGCTAACATGAGATATTAGGCCCTAATTGTCAAGAAAAATAATTGGAGTTGGTTGAGCATAGTAAGATAGAAATAAAACAAAAAAAATCCTCCTTCTATCACTTTGGAGAAAAACAAAAGAAAGAGAGTTTAATATACCACAATATATTATATGGCTAGAGAAATATGCCACGGTATGGAATCTATGAAATGAATATCTATGGGAGATAAAGACAGTTCTTGAAAAAGAAATACAATAGGAGAGAAAGATTGGTAGAACCGAGAGAACTTAGCAGGATGTTGGTAAAAGTTCAACAGGTATAAAGATACAAAATAAACTCCTACGGTGATATTAATTTTCTTTACAGTTTGGGGATAACTCAAAGGAAACTAGTGGATAATTGGTTCAAGGTCGAACGTGGAGGTCTTTAACCTTTTTTCATAAAGGACTTAGTATGAATAGAATCAATTATATAGAAGGAATGTTTCATATGGACTAACTGTGTGTTTTGCAAGAGTTGTATATAAAATATGTATTGGTGTAGGAACATAGGTTCTATGTAAAAGAAAAAAGGTATGAAAGATTTGGTTGAACTAATTGTTAAATTTTATAGGACATTTTTGGACTGAGCAAGGAAAGAAAACAAATATCTTTATGACAGATAACTATTATTTTAGTAATATGGGTTGATTGCAAGTATTGAATAATGTTCAAGTTACACTGAATGTTTTGTTTGAAATTGTTCATACATAGGAAATAAATATATAGTATTTGTAGTAGTTATATATTGTGAGAAGGAAGTAAATATTATATAGGTTAGTCTAATGTAAGTTTTTGCAAAATAAAAATAAGTCCTTAAATGAAATAATATTAAAACAGTGCATTGATACATAAGTAAAATACGATGGAAAATATACAGTAACAAATAATGTACATGTTATATATTTCAAAACATCGAAACGATTTTTTGTAGGCCCAGAATAATTAATAACAAAATGAGACTCTGCTAAAAGAAAGGGAAAATAGTCATCTGATCTTGAATTTAAAAGAAAAGAAACATAACAGTGCTTGATAAAGAAACATTAGCCCATATAATTATTATATATAATTTATATATATATATATATATATATATATATATATATATATATATATAGTTATATATATATATATATATATATATATATTATATATATATATATATATATATTATATATATATATATATTATATAGGTTAAGAAAAACAAAATGAAATTCCTCATATCTTACATAATTCTTTTCCATGAAATAAAACATATAAGAAGTATTCTTCGAAGGATAGATGGAACACTATTTAAATTAAACCTTTTTTCCTAGTCGAAAAAGAGAAAATACATAACAAATCTAAATACACAAAGTCTATATGAGACTTAACAGTTTACTTTATAAATATTAAAAGAAACAACAAAGACTTGTGGTATTCTAATTAGAGCTCAACCCATTGGTATCGCAATCGTGAAAAACTAAAAACTAGGATTTCGCTGAAGAAGAGACCCAAACCCACAGGGATTAGGGTTTCACTAATTAGGTAGGTGGCAGTGTAAATTTTATAGGTTGCAGTAACCATAACCTAGTAACAATAAAAATAATTACATAATAACCTGTTTACTTGGGCCAAGCCCTATTTCGTAAAAAAGAAGAAAAATTTTGAGTCGAAACCTCTTTCCTGAACATCAGACCACATAATTACTCTCATACCTATGATAAAACTAAAATACAATGTTAGAAGAGAGTCGAAATGGAGGTTGTGTCCTTCTAAGACATACACATAAAATACAATGATTTTATTGAATGGGGTTCCCATTTAATACTTATGTGAGGTGGCGAGATGTTTTCATCCTCTTACCTGCAATTACAACCATAATAATACTTAATGTAACAATCTTACAAATTTGAACCTTAGAGAGACATTAACCAACAATAATATGTTTTTCTACTAAATAAATTTAAGAACCGAAAGCTAAATTACCATGCTGACAAGCTAAAGGAGATAGGAGATAGCTTTAGCAAACCTTTGAAACTTTGTGCTTAATATGATGTTGGATTCAACACACCCTTTAGCAAGTGGAGCCATCAATATAACTAGTACAACAAGGGCAACAAAAGTTTAGACATTCCTCACAGAATAGGAAGAAGTAAGGAGTAAAACATTATGCAAAAAAAAACTAGAGAAGTATTGAGAATAAAAAACAAAAGATTCTAAGAAAAATTACTAGAAGGAAGAGTATTGAGAGACTTGACTTAACAAAGGAGTCTTGGTGAAGAGTTAGAATCTTGTTGTGGACAAATAAAAAGGATTTTCAATATTTTCTCAAAAGAAACCCTACGCAATGGCAACAAGAACCAAAACCCTTGTAGAAAAAAAAAATCACCAAGAAGCTTTGGCGAGAATGGGATCCCACGACAGACAGGGGTAAGGTGGATACCCTAATCATTGCCCCTTCAATCTCAACCACACATATGTATGAGAAAATTGTGAATTTTAACCATAATAACTAACCTAAAATTCCATGAAGGAATAACTAGACGCAACATTTCAAAATACATGTAAACATACAGACATAATAGTGTGTGTGATGTGGGAAAACTAATTCTAAACAATACAATACAATATGACTATATCTAAGTTGATATATAGTTTTAAACCATATGATATAACATATAAAATAAGTCATTGCAAACCTATGTTGAGGGTATGTAACTTAGGGAATGACGTATTTAAAATGTATTGCCTATATATCTCAAGGATTTCCAAGGTCGCATGGCCCATCACTACCATAATTATAACAATGACATCAAACTTGTGTTGTTGGGATCTATATGTGGCACCATTTGTATATGGTAAGGCCCTTCAAACTCAGAGTGTATAAAAAATATATTGTCAATAGATTCGTTTAAAAAGTTTGAGAGATAAAAAGAGGGAAAGTCCTCTCATGTAATATAGCTAATAGTGTTGTGATAAAGGTAATATAAAGTCCTATACATAAATTAATGTTTAATATAACATTGTTCTTTGTTAATCATCTTTCATATTATCACAAAGAATTTTTCGTGCTATACAAAGACAAACTCCATTAATTTGATGAGATACAAATGGTAAAAATAATCAAAGTATGCAATTTACTGTGGTGATTTATTACCTAGAAGGAAGAGATGTTACAGGCGGTATCATAGCACAGGTTGCAAAATTGTGGCCTTTAACTCTTGCTGACTAATGAACGACTATGTGTGTTAAGAAAAGAGAGAGATTGAGTAAGAAAGGAGTTGTGTGGATTAAGAAAAATGGATGAACCACAGGGTACATACATTGGAGAGGAGGAAATTTATGTACACCTAGAACAACAGATGAAGAATCATAACAAGAGAACTATTTCATATGATGAGAAATATGCAAACTTAACTAATAAATTTGTGTGCAAGGCATGAGAAATTGTTGAAAGCTAGTGCAAAATAGGAACAATTAATCAAAAACTTAACTAATAATTCAAACCCTAAAACAATGAAAAAAAAAAGGGATGAGGAAAATCGAGGGGAAATTTCTAAAAGTAATACTGTGGAGGAAGTCGCATAAATAAAAGAGGACAAAATTGTTGAATCAAAGGAACATAGCTCCTCCAAAATGTAGGTGAAGGCAAGGAAGAAACCAAAGATAGAGATTCATGGATAATTTTGAAAAACCACACCTCCAACTTTTGATGGGGAAACATAGGAAGTGTCTGATGCCTGGTTGTTGAATATTAATAGATATTTCCAAGTATATGATTACACCCTAGAACTAAAGGTCAAGTTGGCCACATATCAGTTACAATGGAAGGCCTCCTTATGGTGGGAGGAAATGAGGATAGTCCACAATTTGGAAGGCAAGGAGGTTGATTGGGAAGAATTTCAAAGGTTGTTCAAAGGGAAGTATTTAAATGAGTGTTACTTTGATGATAGAGCAAAGGAATTCCATGATTTGAAATTGGGACAGATGTCGATGGATGAAATGGAAACAAAGTTTACACATTTATTACACTACATGCCCTATCTTAAGGATGAAAATGAAAAAAATCAGTGCTTCCTGAATTGTCTTCCACTTTGTTTTAAGGAAAGGATTGAGTATGATAATCTGAAGACTATGGAGGAAGTAATCGGAAAAGCACAGATTTGTTATCAATATTCCAAACAAACGAGTGAAAGTCAGATGTCTTGGTTGGGTAAGAAAAAAGACAAAATGCTCTAAGGAATAAAGATTGGGAAACCTAGACTATCTAAGTAGTTTAGGAGAGGAAATGGGAATATAAATAGTAATCAAACATCCATAGCACAAAATTAGTCCCAAGTTGGAACCAAGCAAACAAAAGTTAATAAAGGAGGTAATGATAAGGAAGGTGTTTGAGTTGTGGATAACCCCATTTATTGAGTAATTTCCCTTACACTAGCAAAATTGTACAAATATACAACATTTAGATGAGGCCTCTATCATTAATCATGTAGCCAAGATCATACCACACATTAATGCCACAGTGGAAGGATGTCAAGCATAACATTAGTGCATGATGGTGGAACTTAAAGGTACCATTTCTAACCAAAATATTTATGTATTGATGTATCATGGTGCTAGTGTAAGTTACGTTATCCTTCAGGTAGTAAAACAATGCAAGCTTAAATCTGAAAAATACTGAAATTCTTGGTAATTTAGCTAGCCATAGGAATAAAAAGGAAGGTGAAAAAATGGGTAAAGACTTTCCCAGTGACCTTGAATGGAATTCAAAGCATTGTAAATCTGAACATATTACCTTTTGGCTCCTATGGTATGTTGATAAAGATGGATTGGTTAGAGGGGCACCTGGAAGTTATTGATTTCTTAAGTAAAATTGTTACTTGTACAATAGACAATGGAAAAGTGTAAGTCATAAAAGGTATACCTAGGCCTATCTTTGTATAACAAGTAACATCATTACAGTTAAAATGAGCCGCAAGAAAAGGGGGGAAAGATTTTGCCATCCAAGTTGAGGATTAATCATCAAACAAAGTGTGTAAATTTGTGGATGAGATGGATGTTATTTGAGATTATCCAGACGTGTTTCCAGATGATATTCCAGGACTGCCACCAAAAAGGGAGATAAATTTCTTTGTAGATTTGATACCAAGAGCAACTCCGGTATCAAAGTCCCCTTATCAAATGAGTGTGTCGAAACATACAAAGTTGAAAATGGAATTGTAGGAAATGCTTAATAAAGTATACATATGACCTACCGTATAATTGTGGGGTGTAAAATTCCTATTTTTTAAAAAGAAGGATGAAACTTTTAGAATATACATTGATTACTATCAATTTAACAAGTTGAATATTAAAAACAAGTATCCTCTTCTGAGGAATGATGAGTTGTTCGATCAAGTGAAAAGAGAAATGGTATTTTAAAAAATAGATCTTAGATGTGGCTATCACTAGCTAAGGATTAAGTAAGAGGAAATTCCCAAGGTAACTTTTCGAACATGATACAGAATTATGAATTTATGGTCTTACGCCTCAGCTACATTTATATGTTTAATCACTAGAATGTTCAACAAGTTTTTAGACACTTTTGTGTTTATTTTTATAGATGAAATACTAGTATACTCTAATACATTAGAAGAGCACAAATAACACTTTCAAATAGTGGTGTAAACACTAAGAGACCATTAGTTATACACAAAATTGATCAAGTACAAATTCTACCAAGATAGGATATAGTATCTCAGTCTTGTTATATCTAAAGAGGGCATAGTTGTGGACCTAGAGATAGTAAAGTCTATTCTTGACTAGCCAGTGTCAAAGGATGTGGTAAACATAAGGTCCTTCAAGGGAATAATCAGATATTACCATAGATTTATAGAAGGGTTTTCAAGAATAATACATCCCATATCTTCTTGTTGACGATGCTGGAAGTCAACCAATACAAGGGGTGTCCTCAATATGAAGTCCCAATTAGACCTCATATCATTTGGAGTAGGAGCCCCATCCGAACAAGTGGCCTGACCACCATTATTCTTAGAGATTTTCCTTGGCTATAATTATCAACATAATAGATTACGCGCAAACTCTGAGATAAGCAAGTAAGTGGACACTATGAAGCATACACTTGTAATGTATATAAGGTTCTTTCATGAGTGGAATAGAAAGAGTGATCCTTTAAGAGAAAAGTAATAGTACTATCCTAGTAAAGACACACAAGAGAATATAAATGATTGTGAATTATCCTGCAAAATAGTTCACAAGATAAAAATGATCATACAAGCAAGTAACAATGTGAATTCAACAAGATATATGCCAAATCCAATGAAATAGTTCCTTTTATTTAGTATGTATGACAACAAATATATACCAAAAACATTAAAAGAATCATTCTTGCAACATCCATGATACATGCATGAAAATGTGTTAGCTCTGAGAGCTTCGTCTATTAATTGAAAGTTCAAAGATACACTGTTAAAATTATGTGACACTAGATCCAATAGTGTTACATTAAGTCACCACTTACTCCAAAGAATGATCTTCTCTCCTATGCTAAGTTAGAGAAGCCAAGGTGAAAAGTCCCCAATATTCCCCCCTTTTGCTTGAGTTATGAGAGTTTATTTAAAACAAACGAGGTGAAAGGTCTCCTCCCATGTGACTCTTGACCTCCCTCATGACTCTTGAGCTTCTACTATGGGTCTTTAACTTCTTACATGACTCTTGGGCTTCGTAATGAATTTTCAAATTCCATGTCTGACACTTGGGATTCCTAACATTTTACATTTTCTCACTTCAAAAAAATACAATAATTATATTCCACCAATAATGTGGAAAAATACATGGTACCAAACAACACTCTTGTGTTGACACTTTAAGTGGCCATAATTTGGTGACTCTAACATGAGACTTCATTGTGATGTATCAATGTGAGGCTCCTTTCCCCACTGCTATGTCTTTAACTCTTGATTATTGATCTATGATGTGGAGCATCTTCACTCTCCAAAGGGTCTGGATAAGTATTGGAACCTTCTAATTCATGATGAGTTGTCATATACCCATCATGGTCTAAGGATCATGTAACAACCCTAGTGAAAATTCCATGTAATAAAAGTTAATAAAGGAAAAATAATAACCACAGTTGATGGGACACTTATTATGAGCTGAATGTTGGGCAAAACATCCTAGGGGGTGTTCATTTGGTTGTTTATGGCTAAGGAGATTGGCAAAGGCAATGGATAAGGATTTGGAAAGGAAAAATGACATTTTTGGCACATTTATTTATCAAAACAAAGGAAATTAGGAAAAAAGTAAGGTGAAAGGTCACAGGCTACATGTGAGGAGGAAAATGAATGAAAATAATGGAAAATGAAGAAAATAGAGGCCTTATTCATAAAAAGGCTTATGAGGGTTAGTTGGTAACCTTTTGTTAGTTTATTTCGAGCTCTCTCATTATTATCTCTCTCTCTCACTCTTGGACAATTAGAGTTTTCTTGGATCATTTTGGCATCGAAGCAAGAAAGGAAAAGAAGGTAAGAAGAAGAAAAGATCAAGGAGGGAAAGGCAAGATCAAGCAACTACATCATGATTCATTGTAGTTATCAATTTGCATGCGTATTTTCCTTACTAAATTTGGCATGCATGGTATTGCATGTGGTCCTTTGTTTTTGTGGCATGGGTTTTTCCAAGTCTAACAGTGTTTTCAAACTAGCCATGCCATTTCCAGATAGCCATTGTGTGATGGGGTTCTCATATTTTGGTTGAGATGTATTGCTAGATGGATTCGACGCTGAGTGGGGTAGATAGAAAAATGATAGAGCACATGGCCCAATGGTCCCTGAACCAGACTGTGGATCATAGTAAAGCCACTATCATAGTGACCCTTGAGCTAGACTGTGGGTTGCAGTAAAGCCAGGATTGTGTTGCCTCGTTGGGCCTAGGAATCTTTATCGATGAATGGAAGGATATAATGTAAAGCCAAGAGGTGGTTTTCTCTTCATTGGGCCTAGTAATCCCAGGTTTGGGATATGTCGTAAATCCTAGAGTGTGGGCCTCGATTTAGGGCCTATTGATCTGGGTTTGAATTGTAGTAAAGCCTGAGAGACTACGAGACATGAATAATTCCTCATGGTGTAGGTGGAGAAATATCGTGGCATCCATGCTTGTTTGGCCTAGTGATAGGGTGGAGATCATGGTAAAGCATGTTATGATGTGTTCATTGTGTTCACCTAGTGATTTAGAATGGATTATGGTAAAGCCTAGTTTCTATTGATGAGGGTGAGGTGGTTTAGCCTCGATATGCCTGTTGGCTTATGGGGGCCTGACCCAGGTTCGAAGTTATTTAGCCAAACAAATCCCTACACTACTGGCCCTTTCGACATCAGCCCGCAGAGCGTGGACTAAAGTCTCACCCGAAGCAGTATGGGGGGATGCTGGAACCAAGTTTCCGCACCCTTGAGATGGATATGATGTCGATTTAGTCCAACTATACCTACCTTCACGTAGGTCACTTCACACTCTATTCTAACCTTCAATACCTCTGCAATCTATTACAAGCAGCTTTCGTGCAACCCTAGGCAGGGGCTAAGATGCTTTCGCACTGCTAAGGCAGTGAACTACACTAATTCCCAGATTAGTCTAAGTATCTTACTTATCTTATTATTAGATCTTAGTTATCTTCGTGTAAATAGATATTCTCACTTACGTTCACTTAATCAACACAATTATACACAGTCGTGCATCATATAAGCATTAGAAGTGAAATTCATACCCCATATAACAAATGCATAAAACGGGAGATAAAGACACAGAATTGATAGAAACTTCTCTTTATTAATACTTCCAGGTAGTTACAGACTCGACTCACCCTGCGCACTCAGCCGTAGGGGTCCGTGCACTCAACTGCGGACTACTAGGCCTTTGCGCACTCAGCTGCAAAGCCTCTTCTTACGCTACGACCCAAAACTAGACTTTACACTTCAGATCTATCTCGCATACATCATTATTCCTTAGACATTCTCTGATTGATTGATTGTTTTAACTACTCAGAGATTCGCTCTATTTATACAATCCCATGGTCTGTGGACCATTGGTAGATCTTCTACAGCCGACATTACATTATCAAAATAAAGGCAGACAACCCTATGACTCTTTAACAACTACACGCTCCACGCCCACAAAATGCAGAGTCTTTACATTGAAGTTACAAAATTTGACCAAAATCTGGGCTCTAAGCCCCAAAACTTTCCTTGGGTGATCCCACGCCCAACAAGCCCCCAACACAAACATTGTGACTCACCATCGAGTCACTCTGTAGGTGCAGAGATCTTGGTGTGAAGACATCCCAACTCTGATTGGATCACTGCAAGTTCGGCAGCGCACTGAGCGACTATTTGTTGAACTTCTTCTACGTGATGTTCGGTGACTGCTGTCATTGAGTTGTTTCCCTGAATCCTTTCCTGAGTTTCTTGTAGCTACATGATCTTTGCTTCAATGGATGTTGTAATTGTATATGCCTCATCGATCCATGGTTGTAGGCACACTTTCAAAATTGCCTCTTTATGCCGAGCGACATCCACCTGCTCCTTGAGCACCTTTTCCTGCTACATCCTTGCAAGCCTCTGTGTAAGGGAAACCATCTGCGCAATCCATTTTACCTCAGCGTACCTCTATTGCAGCTCGTGTGCCTCTACCTCTAGGTGCTCTATGTTCGGGTCCTCCTGCAGGGTGGTGAGGACCTCGAATGACTGCTCGAACAACTTCATGCAGTCTGTCATTGCACTTTCTACCGCCGCCATTATTGTTGTGACCGCAGTAGTGAATTGTTCTCTAACCTCCAGCGGAGTTGAAGGCTGGGCCTTCAAATGTAGTTCTACTATCTGAAGGTTTAGCTCCAGCTGAACCTTGGCCATTTCTGCTCTTGTGTCGCGCACCCCTGTCGCTAACTTTCAGATTTGTGCCTCCACTGGTTCCTCTACTTGGATGGCCAATGCTATCTATTTTTTCTGCTCCATGGCCTCATTGCGCTGAAAGCTCAACTGCTCAATGTTGATCCGCTGCTCACTCATTATCTGTATAGCGCGACTCTCCCTAGCCCGAAGCTCTGTAGTTATTCTATTCTGCAAAAGATAGAGTGTCTCCGGAGGGAGCGCAGCCATGTTTACTCCAACCCTTTTCAAACTTCTAACCATAGGCCTGTCGGCCTCATTATCTGTCATGAGTGCTCCATCTGGTAGCACTATTTTGTTGGTCACCCTGGCGCGTAGCATTTCCTCGGTAGCTGAAGTGCCGATTGCGAGGCTGGTGGACATTGTACCAGCCTGTGGAGTGCGCACCTGCAACTCCTATATTTGTGTCCAGAGAGCCCCCAATACCATCTGGTGTTGTTCCTCAAACTGTTGGAGGGCCTCCCCGGTGACATCCCTCACCGTTTTGTTGATATCATGTAAGTCTCCTTCAGTAAGGTTGATAGGGTCTGTTAGGTTCCTATACTAATAGGAGTCATAATTTTTGAATGACTGAGATTAAAACTTGTAATATGTACATACCTTTGCTTTGTGCAAATGTTTTCCATATTGATAAATTAAAAAATGTAAAGAGGTTATGTCCTAAAAGAATAATCAAAGGACAAAAAGAATAAAAAGGTCAAAAAAGATGAAAAATATGAACCCCAAGAAAAGGAAAAATACCATGAAAGTGAGCAATCCAAAATGCCACTACTATTTACTTTGGTGCAGAATAAATGATTGTGTGCAGCTTGTAATCCTTGCCACAATCCATAATGGTCAAAATGTTTAAACTTGACTATTTCATGTTTTCAATTTCATGTCTATAAATAGAAAATAAAAATCTGGCGAAACAGTGTAACCTTGGCAGATAATTGTATATGTAAAGTAAATAAAAGGAGCTCAACTGTTTAACCTGAGCCCTTGGATGTAACAAGCTTAGATTTAGTTAGTTCACTATTGTAAAGAGAAAGAAAAATGTTTGATAATGGTTTGCTAGCTCAAATGCACCCTAATAAAGAGAAGTAAAAATGGTAGGATGAGTAGATGGGTAAGTAGAAGAAAGGTTGCAGAAGTATGATGATTGATTAGACAGAAGCATATTTATCACTCTCATCATAAAAGTTCCAGATATCAATGAAAAATAAAGCATACAAATGATTTACAAAATCAATTAATTAACTTCCCCCTTTCATTTCACCCCTTTTACTTTACTAATTTCCCATAAATAAAGCTCAAAGTGCTCAAAAACCCTTAAGTCAAAGAGGCCTAGAGAATTTCTCTGACTTTTGGAGGGACCAGACCTTCGGCTCAATGACTTATATGCAATAAGTGATAAAACCCCCTTCATAAAAATTCACCCCCCCTTCAGTTTATTTATCCCCCTTCATTTTCCCCCATTTCCCTAATAAAACCCCTTTTTCTAAGGTTAAACACTCTTTACCTAGGAAAAGCAATCACCCCCATGTAAAACCCCTTTTTCCCAAAAAACCCAGCAAAACACCTTATCCTAAGTATTTATGTTAATATTGGAAAAGCATTAAAATGTGAAAATTCATTTACTTAGTGTGTGGTGTCCCCTTTCCACCAATTTTTTGATTACTAATTTTATTTATTAAATCCCGATAAAAACCCATTTCCCCATATATATTTAAGTCCTACATATAAATTAACCCTACCCTTAGCTTAAATATAAACTATAATTTCACCCAAACCCCAAAAACCCACTAACTAATCGATCTGCGATTAAGTTAGGCAAAAACCCAATTAATCCCTCCGCTAATGACCCCGGTGCCTTAACCCCGCCTTAATCTATCATTAACCCAAAAACCGTTACACTTAATCACTTGTCGGGCCCCCCAGTTAGCATCCGTACAACTTCCCTGTTCGATCACCGTGTGATCATCTCCCTTCACATCCAACAACCCTTATCCATATCGGGCGGACCCGATGTCCGAACAATACCTGCCCAATAAAGTTGTTTTCCGCCGAGCCCCTGATGCTACGTGTCATTCAACGTATGGAATCAGGCGGCCTCCCCCCAATACCACCGAGCGCCCAAAAGCGGTGTGATGGAAACCATTTACCGCCCGCTCGCTACTTGACAAAGTGGTTATTTTTCACCTCGATACACGAAAAAATGACCACTGTTCACCCGTACCCGCCAAAATTGACTTTCACGCATAAAGCCAAAAAGCCCCAAATCACTTGTTTTTATTGTTTTCTCAACTGTAAACCTCCATGCACGCCCTTGCAAACGTCGAAGCTATCAACCTACGCCCAATTTCACCCTAAAGATGCCACAGAGCACCCAGTTCACTTTCCAGCCTACATAGAGCCTTTTCGATCGTTCACAATTTCCAGCTGACCTGTTCAAAGCTAGTTTTCCTTAAATTCCAGGTATTTAATCCATAATTCACTGAAAAACCCTATCAATTTCAAAACCAATTACTGAGTTTTCTTAGTTAAAATAAAAATTAATTGAAGAAACTCAAAGAACCACTCCCCATCTAGTGCTGAACCACTATTGCCCTAAAAATTGCAAATTACCTCCCCCACTCTCAAATCCACAAGAACTAAGAATGGCTACCCCAATTGCCATGGATGTGAGACCCATCTCTACACCTCACTTAGACGTGGACGACCTTCCCCTGGCTGATAGGGATTTCCAGATAAAGGACACCATTGTCCATGAATCCCCGCTCAAAGTACACTGCCAAAGTAGGGATATATACTTGAACCAGGCTAATGAAATTGGTCTGTGGGAGTCTAATTTGCCTAAGTGCCAGTTCCCCAGGTTCTACATTTTCCCAAAAATTGTACATTATTGCCATGCGAACTATGTCCCCAGTCAAAGAGCAGTCATGTCCCCTAACCAGGCCATTCTTTTCACTATCACCACTGAATCTATAAATGAGATGCTACAACTCCAGCCTGGCCAAAACTTGACTCCCCTCTCCATTGGAGACCTATTGGACTTATTTCCCAAGCTCGGCCCTTCAATATTGGCCCAAATAATCCAAACCTTCATCCTAGAAGAGAAGTATACCCCCAAAGACCCCACTCCATATGTAGTAGCTTTATTTTCTCCTTGGGGCAGAAGTATTGTAGATATGATATCTAGAGTCCTGGATTATACCACCAGTGAATATATTGATGAGATTATTCTAGCCTTCATGTCCATATACACTCTAGGACAGCCTCCTGTTGTCATATATGACTATGCTCAGTTCATAGCTAACAGGATGCATGAACAGTTCTTCAGAATGAGTAATGAGAGAGTCTTCAAATACTCCTTGGTCTTGTATCACATTTTCCTATATTACCAGTCCGACAAATTCCCACTTACCTTGCAAAAATTGGACACTAAGGGCCAACCAAGATCAGTTATCTTCTGGACCCCATTGATTCATCAACATCCCTCCCCCTATTCATACAATGAATTCATTGATTCCTTTGTCCACCCTCTGATGACCATGCTCACTGGAACCCCTCCGCAAAGAATCAATCCTAAAATTAGGAGAGTCCTTCATCTAAACATCAATCATCAGGTGGGAGATTGGTACTTGTACCAAAATCACACTGAAATCAGAATTTATGGTTGTGAGTTGGCCCCATACAAACTACCTAAATACCTCCCAATGAGGTTATTTTCCCTGGAGTACTACAGGAAAATAATAAATTCAGATGAGGTAAATTTTGTTAAAGCCAAAAAGAAAGCCCAGCTCAAAATCGAAGACCAATTGGGTCCCTTTATTTGTAATAGAATATAAGTTGGGAAGGAGGCAGACCTAATCCTTCAGAGATTGAAACTGAAAGAAAGCTTCATATGGAGATACGATCCCTTGGACTTCATCTGCAAAAGAAGGTAGAAGAACAAGATGGCCCCCTATATCCATCACCGCATCCCTGAAATAGAAAAATATGCCAACCAGTTGCAATGGGTGGAAAACACTTTAGAGGACAGGGATAATACAGAAATTGTGATGGAAAACACATTAATTGATCTGGAAAAACAACTTGATGAGGATTCTTTCCTACAGGTGCCAGGGGAATCAAACAGACCAGACCAATCAGACATACCAAAGAAATCACAGGTGCCAGAGGGATCAGAAGTACCAAACCTGTTATAGGTGCCAGATCAAACAAACATACCAGAGAAATGACTATATTAGATAGGGTAACTGAACAGGACCAAGAGATATGGATAAGGACAAATAATAAGTAAATAATTAATTAGTTATTTTTAATTCAACTAGGAAATGGATTTTTTATTTTTTATTTTTTATTTAAGTCTTAAATGAATTATATTAATATTGCGGTATGGATCAGTAGGAACAAATATTAAATGAGTAATAATCAAATAACCTAATTAGTTATTTAGTTCTACGACTTAATTCTTAGTTTCATAAAGAATTTACTATATTTAAGGACTTATCATTAGTTT
>APFE031547764.1:0-14880 GCA_000404065.3 Pinus taeda
AAAAAATCATTCTTGTACAAATTATATATTTATTGATTACTAGTTGTTATTATATTACATTCCAGATGGAGTAGTTTTCCTTGAATGACAGTAACAACAAAAAATGATTAGCTTCACTAATAATGATATACTTTTATAGTGTTGGAAAAAAAATCATTATTGTACAAACTATATATTTATTGATTAGTAGTTGTTCTTATATTACATTGGATTAAAATTATAATATTTTTAACGCACATATCTTTAAATATTATATTAATTATGTGTTTAACATAATTATTATTTTTATTTGTAGTCTAACTTATAGAGGAAATAGCTTTTATCATTATCATTTTTTTAATTAATTTCAATTCAAACCAAATTCTAGCAGTTATTTTTAAAAACTTGACTTTTAGTTGTTTAATTTGTAGAATTTGAGTCCCCCAAGGTTTTTTCAGGGCTGAATTAATTTATGAGTTCAAAAATGTATTTTAGACACTAAAAAATCTGTCTTTCTTGAGGTTGTATCTCGGAATGAAAAATACTATTTTGTCTATAAATTAGACCTTATTTATATATTTAAATATGTTTTAACTCATAGATTTTATCATATTTCTTTGGAACTTTCCTATTCAATATTCTTACTTTGCTCAATAATTTTTATTAGGAGTTTTATATGGATAACTAATTCAAGTGTCAATGATATTTTATGTTATCATATTAAATAATTACCTGTAAGACTTGAAGCTTTCTACTCAATGTTGTCAACAAAATATTTGGTATTATATTTTCTGAAACGATTATGAAGGAAAAATATGCACAAAATGAGTTGAATTTGGCTTGTAGGTAAGAATATTTTCACTAATATAAGGTTGAACCTCTTTACCTAGCACTCATAATTGTGCACACATACGGTACATAATTATTAATAGAAATTTGAAAACAATATTGGAAATCAAATTTAAATTAGATAAATATTTAGTAAGATATTTTAATTATTATTTATTATTTTGATACTAATATTTTATGGATAACTATTATAAATGTGAACATTCAAATTAACACATTGAATACTTATCTAAGAAAAGTGAAGCTTTTAACTCAACTGGACTCTTACATGTTAGCCTTATCATGGCAATCACAATGTTGCAGAAAAATTGTTAATGGAAATTTGACAATAATAATTTGGTGGCTATTTAATGAAAATTTGGGAACACGCTATTCATCCCAACAAAAAGTAGAATGTCATCTTGGCTTGCCTCACTCTGATTAAAAATTAATGCATTGATTTCAAATTACATCAATGATTCAGGTAGCAGTCATGTGGACTTGGGAAGATGCATTAACCTCAAGTATTTGGGTTTATCACACAATATTATCCTTGCTTGACTCCTACTCTTAGAGACTGTCTCTGTCTCTGAGCTTTGAAGACATAAACATCTAGATCTCTCCACAAATAACTTAAGAGTTCGGTCTCTGCCACTTTCACCCAACTACCATAGTTGCAAGTATTAAACATTTTCTCCAATTTTCTAATGCTAAAATTCCATCCATTTTAGGGAATCTTCTGGACCTTTTACAATTTAACTTAAACAACAATTTTCTCAAGGAGCCATGCCTTTTGAGCTAGGAAATCTGAAGAACCTATAACATCTATGACTAGTGGGTTGCAACCTCATCGGAAAAATTCCTTGGATATTGTTGTGTCGGGTAATGTTTCTGCTTCCTACAATCACTTCTATCATTTAATAGATTCTAATGAAATATGTATCAAAATATGTTTACTCCAAATTTTTAGAGTGACACTATAAAATAAACAATTACCATTTTTATGATACATGCGATATTGATATATGTCTCCATTACCTCCTCATCATGATAAGAATAACATTTATTCTATTATCTCCTTCTTGGTTTATTCTCTTTTGAATGTGGTGATTTCTATTTTTGGATATTTTTCTAAGTTGATTTCTTCCACTACTCTAATTCTCTTTTCATGTAAGACAAAAATACTTTCCGCAATTGAAATTTGAGACATACATATAAGAATTGAATTCTAAAAAAATAATATAAGAAAAATCCTCAACACGGGTACTTCAGTGAATCTAACAGATCTTTCTATATATATTGAAACTGTTATTGGAACTTAGCCATCCTGCTTTAGAATATAATTCTAATTTCTACTTAGAAACAGGACAAAACTAATGGTAGTCACAATGGGTACCTTGTGGAAGGCATCGATTTTGGTTTTTCATAGAATCCAATCAACATTGAAATACATATAATTAAATTAAGAAAAACATATCTATACTTTGCTAATTTTAGTGGATCCAGGGATAAACCGGAAAAAATCATATTGTTTTATAAAATATGAGAAATATATAATTAAGTTTGTGAAAAATAAGCATAATAGTTGAAATGGGCTTGACACACCAACGTTAAGGCCCCAAGTGATCTAAAAAATATATGCCATTATCATATTATCTAATGGGAGAATTATGAGTACTCATCAATATTGTTTTATAAAATTTGAGAAATATACATTTATGTTTGTGAGAGAATAAGCATAATAGCTGAAATGTGCTTGACACACCAACATTAACGCCCCAAGTGATCTACAAAATATACGTCATTATGATATTATCTAATGGGAGAATTATGAGTCTTCATCTATATCATTGCCATAGACTAACTCCCATAAAATGCTCTTTTCGTCAATGTCAATAGTCAAAATATCATCTACATAATACTCAACATTTTTTATATTCCCTTCTAATGGAATTTAATTTGAAGGAGCTACACTTGATTCACCTCTACCTTGACTATGTTATGCCACATTAAGTATACATAGGTTATAGTTAATGTGCTAAGTATTAAAGTTGATGTGTGTTGTGACTTTTTTGGAGTCACAATGTCTTCATCGTGACATTATACTAGGGGGGGGGGGATTTCTAGAATTCATTGTGTTAGAGATCACCATGCACTATGGTTTGCCTAATTTTAGGGTTTGTATGTTAAAGATTATAAACAGAGTACCTGGAACCAATTGGGAGAATAGACCAACAATGGTGAGGGTAGCAGCAAAAAGAGGGCATTGGAACATATCAACTCGCCCATTGGCAGTTCTTATTTGTCAAATCATAACAAAAGAGAAACACAAGGCTTAATGAATTTAGTTCAAGTTTGGGAATAAACTTACTCGAACATATACGAAATTAACTTAGTCAACTCAAAGATATAAAAAGGGACAAAGCGGATATCTAAGTGAATAACAAAATGCATACATCAATGAAAGAAAAATCCCAATGCATATATCAATGAAAGAAAAAAAAATTGGTATGATTCAATTGCATTTAGGAGAGTATCCTTTTTCGAAAAAACCATGGGTCCAAATTTCTTGTTCTCATGGAACGAAAGAGAATTCATCAAAATTTCATCCAAGACATGATGAATGGGCTAGAGGTCCAAATCTATTATCCACCTCCTCTCTCATTGGACAAATATAGGACATGAAATTTTACCCGACGGATGATCTTCTAGAGCTGGCTAGAAATCCAAATCCATTATCCTCATCTTTGTCAACAGACAAATATGGGACATGAAATTTTACACGCACAATCTAATTTGAAATATTAAATTGGGAAATCAAATTTTACACGGAGACAATGTAATTTAAAACATTGAATTTTACCTACAAGGAAGCCTAAAGAAAAAGACATAACCATCAAACACCCTGATGGAAGTGATTACCACAAAGATAGCACAAACAAAGAATCAATAGAGGAGGCGGGAATGTGATTATCTGAAATTTATAGGTGTTTCCGCTTCGTTTTTGTTCAAACTACAAATATGCCTGATCAATTTTCTTTGGCTTTTCCAGATTGACGAATATGCTTGATTTTTTTTTTTAATGTACCCATAAATTGTATTTTTTTATAACATGATATATTTGTTAGATGACATGACATTGATATTTACCTATAGACATTGTTTTTTATTTAAAATCATATGTATATGTTGGTGTATTTTATGTGTTTTTTTAAATGAAAGCAATTTTTGTTTGTTTATGTGATATGATGGTGGTTCTTTTTCTAATTAGATAATATGATTGCATTGAAAGTAATACGATGTTGACAATTTTGTGCATGTTTAATGTGTATATATGTTAGTATTATTTGCTTTATTGTTTGTTAGATGATATAATGATTGTGTTTTTTAGATAATATGCCTATAATTTATTTAATTGATAAGTTTTTTTTCTGCTACATGATGTGGATTGTATTTGTTAAATGATATGATTATGATAATGATGATTGTGCTTTAGCTTGTTTGATGATATGATGGTGATATTGAAAGCGAGAGAGATAATAAGAGTGAGGGGCAGGGGAGAGAGAGAGAGAGAGCCAGGGGGGTGGGAGTGTGGAAGAGGGGGTGGAGAGAGAGGGAGGGTAGAGAGGGCAAGGGAAAGGCACGGGGAGAGAGTGTGAGAGAGAGATACAGAGGGGCAGAGGGAGAGAGAGGGAGAGAGAGGGAGAGGGAGAGGGAGGTAGAGAGGGATAAAAGGGGATGGCAAGAAACAAAGATAGAGAGGGATGGGAGGAGAGAAATAGGGTGTGGGAAGAGAGAGATGGGGGAGGGGGAAGAGGGAGTTGCGT
Source organism: Pinus taeda (assembly GCA_000404065.3). Taxonomy (NCBI): domain Eukaryota; kingdom Viridiplantae; phylum Streptophyta; class Pinopsida; order Pinales; family Pinaceae; genus Pinus; species Pinus taeda. The sequence continues at coordinate 4,635 of APFE031547764.1, forward strand.
GAGAGAGGATGATGGGGAGAGGGAGAGTGGGAGACATGGAGGGAGAGGGGCAGAGAGAGAGAGAGATGTCAGGGGAGAGGAGAAGGAGTGGGAGGGGATCAAGAGAGGGAGAGAGGGGAATAGGAGGGAGGAGAGGAGGAGAGGGAAAGAGAAGGGAAGGGGGAGAGAGAGAGAGAGGAAGACAGTGGGGTAGGGAGAGGGAGAAAGAGTGCAAGAGAGTAGTTGAGGGGGAGGGAGAGGACGAGAGGTAGAGAGACGGTGTGGGCTAGAGGGAGAGGGAGAGGGAGGCAGATTGTGGGAGAGAGGAGAGAGAGAGAGAGAGAAGGAGTGAGAGGGTGAGAGAGAGGGAGAGAGGGAGGGAGAAGATAGAGGGAGGGGAGAGAGAGAGAGAGATAGGTGTGGATATTTAGAGGAGTAACTGCAACATGTAGCCGCCACGTCTCTTCTTTGAGATAAGCTATCATTGCCCAAGAAAATTTATTTCCATTTTGTATGTAAACATATTTCAATTCTTTGACATTAATGACATGAAATTTTATTTTTTCTTCAACTCTATGTTTATGTTTATATTTTTATTTTGTTTCATTCATGCATAAGTCTAGATCATCATAGACTGCACTATGAGTAAAACCACTCCTCCCTAGGATCACTACAAGAACATGTCATAGTCTAAGATGTTAATGGTTGTATTGAGGGATTCTTTCTTGGAGAGTGCAATACTTGGAGTTTTTTTTTAATTAGGACATGATGAGGAGAATTAAAGCTTGGATCCTCTTTTAGAGAGCACAAAACTATTCCATGAGGAGTGCTTGAAATGTGGATTCTTAGCTTAAAGACCACCAAAATTTGGAGGTGGCTTCCAACCACCACATGACACCTGTACATATTCACTAAACTACCCTCATGTGGATATATTGTAATAACTTATATTAGGTTGTTGCACAAATGATCCATTTTCTATTATTTACCTAACTGACCTATCTTATAAAATGGGGATAGTGTCAGCATTATCACAACATAGTCACTAAATCATCCATATCTTCTTGATGTAAACATATTGTAGCCCTTTTTTTGTAATGTGAGGGTTAAAGCTTGGGTGGATTATTCAAAACTAGGGTTTATAATAATTTAGTAAATGATTTTAAAAACACTTAAATAAAAGTTTCAAAATACTCTTTAAAATATTATAAAATGATTGGGGATTAGGGTTTAGGGTTTAATGTCAAGGTCTACAACATTTTAGTAAATTGTTTTAATAAAAACTTAAATAAATGTTACAAAAAAAATTTTGAACTGTTATAAAATGGTTAGGGTCTAGGGTTTATGGTTTATGGTTTATGGTTTAGGGTTTGGGGTTTGGGGTTTAGGGTTTAGAGTTTATGTTTTAGGGTTTAGGGTTTATGTTTTTGTGTTTAGGATTTAGGGTTTTGTTTTGATGGTTTCAGGTTTATAAAACTTTAGTAAATTATTTTAATAAACACTTAAATAAAAGTTACAAAATTCTTCTTAAACTGTTATAAAATTCATAGGGTTTATGGTTTAGGGTTTAGGGCTTGGAGTTGAGTGTTTAGGGTTTAGGTTTTGGGATTTAGGTTTTAGGGTGCATGGTTTAAGTCTTATAACAATTTAGTAAATTCTTTTAATAAACACTTAAATAAAAGTTACAAAACGCTTTTAAAAATGTTATAAAATGCTTAGGGTTTAGGGTTTGGTTTATAGGGTTTAGGGTTTAGGGTTTATAAAACCTTATTAATTCCTTTTAATAAAAACTTAAAAAACTTTGCAAAACACTTTTTAAGATGTTATTAAATGATTAGGGTTTATAAGAACTTAGTAAATTCTTTTAATAAACACTTAAATAAAATTCTTAGGGTTTAGGGTTTGAAGTTTGGGTTTTAGCATTTGGGATTTATAACACTTTGATAAATTATTTTAATAAGAACATAAAAAAAAAGTTATAAAACACTTGTTAAAATGTTATAAAATGCTTAGGCTTTAGGGTTTAGGATTTAAAATTCTATAAAATGCTCATGGTTTAGGGTTTAGGGTTTATTATACTTTAGTAAATTCTTTTAATAAACACTTTAAAAAAAGTAAGAAAACTCTTGTTAAAATGTTATAAAATACTTAAGGTTTAGAGTTTAGGGCTTAGGATTTTGGCTTTTGGCTTTAAAATGTTATAAAATTCTTATGGTTTAGGATTTAGGGTTTATAACATTTTAGTAAATTCTCTTAATAAACACTTCAAAAAAAGTTACAAAAATCTTGTTAAAATTTCAATGAATGCTTAGGTTTAAGGTTTAGGGTTTAAAATGTTATAAAATGCTTAAGGTTTAGAGTTTAGGGTTCACAAGGCTTTAGTAAATCCTTTTTATAAAAACTTAAAAAAAAGTTACAAAACACTTTTTAAAATGTTATAAACTTCTTAGTGTTTAGGGTTTATGGTTTAGGTCATATAAAACTTCAAAAAGTTCTTTTAATAAACACTTAAAAAAAGGTTACAAAACAATTTTTAAAATTTTATAAAATGCTAAGGACTTAGGGTTTAAAATGTTATAAAATGCTTAGGGTTTAAATTTTACGGTTCAGGTTTTATAAAACTTTAGTACATCCTTTTAATAAACACTTAGAAAAAGTTACAAAACACTTGCTAAAAAGTTATAAAATGCTTAGGGTTTAGGTTTGAAGGTCACTTTAGTAAATTCTTTTATTAAACACATTGAAAAAGCTACAAAACTCTTGTTAAATTTTTATAAAATTCTTAGGGTGTAGGTTTTAGGGTTTATAGTTTATAACACTTTAGTAAATTCTCTTAATAAACACATAAAAAAATTACAAAACACTTATTAAAATGTTATAAAATGTTTAGGGTTAAATGTTTTAAAAAGTTACAAAAAGCTTGCTAAATTATGATAAAATACTTAGGGTTTACGGTTTATAACAATTTAGTAAAAATAAACACTTGAAAAAAAGTTTATACTTAGGGTTTACGGTTTATAAGAATTTAGTAAAAATAAACACTTGAAAAAAGTTACAAACGCTTGTTAAAATGTTATAAAATACTTAGGGTGTACGGTTTGGTGTTTAGAATGTTATAAAGTGCTTATGGTTTAGGGTTTAGGGTTTAGGTTGGGGGTGTGGGTATTTGAGTTTAGGGTTTATGGTTTATAATGCTTTAGTAAATTATTTTAATGAACACTTATAAAAAAAGTTAAAAAACAATTTTTAGATTTTAGGGTTTTTTGGGTTTTTAGGGTTTAGGGTTTGGGGTGTGGGTATTAGAGTTTAGGGTTTATGGTTTATAATGCTTTAATAAATTATTTTAATCAACAGTTATAAAAAAGTTAAAAAACAATTTTTAGGGTTTAGGGGTTTTAAGGGTTTTTTGGGTTAATAGTTGACGGTTTTTTAAGTTTTAGGTTTTTTATGGTTTATGGTTTTTTTATGATTTTAGGGTTTATGGTTATTTAATGTTTAGGGTTTGGGATTTAAGCTTAAGGGTTTAGGGATTATGGGTTTATGCTTTATATCACTTTACTAAATAGTTTTAGTAAATACTTAAATAAAAGCTACAAAACACTTTTTAAAATGATATAAACTCTTTAGGTTTTAGGGTTTTGGGTTTAGGGCTTAGGGTTTAGGGCTTAGGTTTTGGTGTTTACGGTTTATATTTTATAAGACCTTAGTAAATGCTTTCAAGCTTTAGGCTTTAGGGTTTAGGGTTTATAAGACCTTACCAAATTATTTTAGGGTTTATCCTTTAGGCTTTAAGCATTAGGATATAGGGTTTGGGGTTTAAGGTTTAGGTTTTGTAACACTATAGTAAATTCTTTTAATAAACACTTAAGTAAAAGTTACATAACACTTTCTAAATTGTTATAAAATTCTTAGTGTTTAGGGTTTGTCGTTTGGGGTTTGCACTTTGGGATTTAGGGTTTTGGGTTTAGGGTTTAGGTTTTAGGGTTTAGGGTTTAGGGTTTAGGGTTTAAGACTTATAACACTAAAGTTATAAAATGATTTTTAAAATATTAAAAAAAAATTAGTGTTTAAGGTCTAGGGTTTAGGGTTTAAGATTTATAACGCTTTAGTAAATTCTTTGAAGAAACATTTAAATAAAAGTTTAAAGCATTTTCCAAAATGTTATAAAATTCTTGGGCTGTAGAAATTTGTAAAATGCTTAGGGTTTAGCGTGAATGGTTTATAACACTTTAGAAAATTATTTTAATAAACACTTAAAAATTTTTACAAAACATGTTTTAAAATGTCCTAAAATGCTTAGGGTTTCGGGTTTAGGGATTAATGTTTACGGTTTATAACACTTCAAAGTTTTTACAAAAGACATTTTAAAATGTTATAAAATGCTTACGATTTAGGGTATTGGGTTAATAGTTGAGGGTTTAAAATGTTACAAAATTCTTAGGGTCTAGGTTTTAGGGTTTAGGGTTTAAATTTTTTTTAAATGCTTAGGGTTTCGGGTTTGGGGTTTATGGTTTAAAATGTTATAAAATGCTTAGGGTTTAGGGTTTGGGTTAATTGTTGGGGGTTTAAAATGTTACAAAATTCTTAGGGTCTAGGTTTTAGGGTTTAGGGTTTTAAATTTTTTAAAATTCTTAGGGTTTGGGGTTTGGTGTTTATGGTTTAGGGTTTAAAATGTTATAAAATTCTTAGGGTTTAAGGTTTAGGGTTTATCACACTTTAGTAAATATTTTTAGCATTTAGGGTCTGGGATATAGGGTTTAGCGCTTATAACACTTTATTCAATTCTTTTAAGGTTTAGGGTTTAGGTTTAGATTAAGGTATTAAAAAAAGTTATGAAACACTTTTTAAAATGTTATAAAATGCTTCTATTTTAGGGTTCAGTGTTTATAACACTTAAGTAAATTATTTTATAAAAACTTAAAGAAAGTTTACAAACACTTGTTAAAATGTTATAAAATGCTTAGGTTTTAGTAATTAGGGTTCAAAATGTGATAAAATGTTGAGGGTTTAGGGTTTAAGGTTTATAAGATCTAGTAAGTTTTGTTAATAAACACTTTAAAAAAAGTTATAAAGCACTTGTTAAAATGTTATAAAATGCTTAAGGTCTAGGGTTTAGGGTTTAAAATGTTACAAAGTCCTTTGGGTTTACGTTTTATAACACCTTAGTAAATTCTTTGAATAAACACAAACAAAATTTACAATATGCTTGTTAAGATCTTATCAAATGCTTAGGGGTTAGGTTTTAGAACGTTATATAACTCTTAGGGATTATGGTTTAGGGTTTATAATGCTTTAGTAAATGCAGACTTAAAATGTGATAAAATGCTTACATTTTAGGGTTTAAAATGTTATAAAATTATTAAGGTTTAGGGATTATAACACCATAGTAAATGATTTTAAGAAACATTTAAAAATATATATACAAAACACTTTTTAAATTGCAATAAAATGCTTACGGTTTAGGGATGGTGTTTATGGTTTATAACACTTCAGTAAATGCTTTTAATAAGCACTTAAAAAAAGTTACAAAATTATTGTTAAAATGCTATAAAATTCTAAGGGTTTAGGGTTTAAAATCTTGTAAAGTGTTTAGGGTTTAGGGTTTGGTATTTGAAATTTTATACAATGCTTAGGTTTTAGGGTTTATAACACTTTTATAAATGCTTTTAATAAAAGCTTTAAAAAAAATTTATAAAACACTTTTTAAAATGTTATAAAATTCCTTTGGGTTTAGGGTTTATAACACTTTAGTAAATGCTTTTAATAAACTCTTCAAAAAAAGTCATAAAACAAGTGTTACAATCTTATAAAATTATTAGGGTTTAGGGTTTTAAATGTTATAAAATGTTTAGGGTTTAGGTTTTAGGGTTTAGGGTTTAGGATTTGACTTGTAGTGTAAATTAGCTAAATTCTCATAGCAAACTTCAACAAAAAATGTTTGGAAGGACATAATATCACGTTTACATGTAGTCATAAACATATTAAATTTTCTTTTATTAAAATTATTTAAATTTATTTTATTAGTAATAAAAATAATAGTTTTATAAACTTTATTAAAAATTTATTGTAGTTTTAATATTTGTATTTGTAATTAAAAATACACTAATATTAATAATAGCATAAAATATATATTTTTAATACTAAACTAAATTTTATAAAGTGCTTATAAAGTTAGAAAAATGAATATTGATCCTCTTTAATAAATAAAATGATATTTATATATTCAATAAAAAATGATGAACCCACGGAGGTTAATTGTAAATGTTCCCTAATAATTAAATTAAAACATAATAGAACTGTAATTATTCACAAGTTCAAGTCATATAATATAATAACAAATGTTCATGATGTTGGGTAGACTATAAGTACTTATGTAAATATTTGTGAAGGGTTAAAAATGTGATTTCATTTATGTAGTTTTTTTTGATAATTTAAATTAATTAATTTAATTTGTCCAAACTTTAATTTTTATATCTAATTTAATTAAAGATAGACAAGAAAAAAATTATTGTAAAAAAAATGATTCAAAATATATATTAACCAAATTCTCTTAAAAGAATAAAAGTCAATATGATTAACTAGACTTATCTAAACTCATCTTATTGATATAACAACTCAATTACTATAGATTTTCTCATTTACTTAAAACAATATCCTTAAAAAAAACAAATTATTATTATAGATTTTCCCACTTACTTAAAACATATAAAAATAAATATATAAAATTAAAAAAAAAAAAAAAAACAAAAACATTATTATGTTCCCACTTAATATATATATATATATATAAAGGAAACAAACTACATAGCAAAGAAATTAGCAGCATTCTCTTTGTGGTAAGAAATAATAAGTGTCATAATTCTATAAACTCTTACTCAACACTAAAATTTATAACCTATGACTTAACATTTAATGGCAGTGAAATTTCTGTGTGTAAGCTATAATTTAAATTTCCATGAACTCTTTTTTACTATAACACTATAATTATAACCTATTACATAGTATTTAATGACAGTAAAAAAATCGGCGGACTTTTCTCCTTAAATGCTAGTTTTCATAACCTCAATTTCATGACCTGGAATTTAGGTGCAGGAAGCAAGTCATGACTGGAGTATTTAGGTGTAGTAATTTAAAAGTTTATTAAAAAGTTCGTTAATAGTAAACCACACATGAATTTAAAAAACATTATCATGCCTTCCAATTTAAGGTGACAGTTTTTCTGAAAATAAAATTTCAAAATCAAATTACCGATTGAATAAAAATAATCTTATCGAATCAAATTACCGATTGAATAAAAATAATCTTATCGATTCAATATAGCAGATCAACAAATTTTTTAGAGTGAAATTCCGTATCATTTTTTATCACCAATATAGAAAAAATAGAAAATGGAAAAGATTGGTCTATAGATAAGAATAAATCCGCCAACCTTTACATCGAACATGCAGATTTCATAGAAACAAATTTCAAAACAGATGCAAAAAGATTAGGATTCCTTTACGAATTTCAAAAGAGATGCAAAAGAATTAGGATTCAAAAGAGAAATAAAACTTCCATGAATTATGTTTTTGTTCTGATATAAATTTTCATTTGTTATTTTCATTAATTAAGATAAAATTAGCAGCAATTCAATAAATTCACTTCCATTAAATATAATTGTGACCACGACTTAAGAGATCCGGTAAGCTTGTAAATCGAGATGGAACAGTGTGTTTTAAGAAGCGAGTGGTAGGGGTGGGTGGGTAGGTGGGTGGGTGATGATGAGTAGTGGAGGAAGACACTTCTCCCTCTATATCACCCACTGCGAATAAAATGAAAAATCCGCACAATATTCGAAATCAAGTCCGAAAAATCTGCACAATATTCAAAATCAAGTCCGCCCGCCTGCCCATCCACCCACGGACCCACTCTCCCATCCACCCACTGATACCATCTTAAAACACACACCGTTCCATTTTAATTCGTAATTAGAAAGCTTAAACCAACACTCAATTTCGATTTACAAGAACACAAAAGCAACGCTCCATTTCAACTTCGAAAAGCAAAAAACAACATCTCTATACTCAACGGTCTCTATACTCAACGGTCATGCAGCTCGATGAATTTAAAACCAGGCTTCAGTTGTTGTTTAATGATAGACCAATCCTGCATTGTTCTCTATGCAGCATATTTTTTTTCTTTTAAATTTGCTTCTATGAATATTATGTTATTTTCATCCCTTCTTCTATAATATTCTTGTATTTTTCTTATAAGACGTGTTCTTTTGGTTTTGATTGGTAGAACTTTTGCATTTTGGCTATTTCTGAGTTCTTTCAGTGCACCGAAATTTGTTGTTCAATTTTATTGGTGTTCTTTCGGTGCAATGAATAACCTTTTGATTGCAAATATTTTAGATGCAGACAATCATGTGCTGGGAGAACTGAATGGAAAGAGGTAAGGAAATAGGATTCAGAAAATAAAATCGAGATCGAGTCACTGGTATGTATGGATGTAGCTTCTCTTTCCTTGATTTCTTTTTAAATGGCTCAACAATTTTAATCTTTTCATGCTTGAGTTTAGTTTATAATCTTTTGTTTGCAAATATTTTAGATGCAGACAATTGGGAGAACTGAAAGGAAGAAATACGGAAATGCCGGTGGCTATAGGATTCCCACTCTAAGATTCACAAAATGAAATCATCGAATTATAGGTATGTGAATAGTTTTGCAGCAGCTCCATGTGTCTGCTGGTTTGAATTAATTCAATTTTGGATTAATAAAGGATTTACTTCGGCCTTTTAGTCATTTAATTCATCTATTCTGTGTTAATTATTGTTAACTTAACCCATTCGGCTCTTTTTAGGAATTAACCTAGGCTTATTATTTGCTTATTTAATTAATATTTCTTTTAAGTTGTGGAGGTTTAATGTCCCTCTGGCTTATTTCAATGAATCCATCTGGGCTGACGAAATTTATGATCTCCTTTCAATCTAAATCCACCTGTATTATCGAGTTACCGATCTGCATAGGCTTGTAATTTAACTGGCTCTATTCATACAATCTTCGAATGAATCACTATCATGATTTGTTGAGCTTGGCTTGTGCGGACAATGCCATCCTCGGCTTCTTGACTGCAAATTTTTGGGTTTATCATCCTCCGCTTCTTGACGGCAAATTTCTCGGTTTATTTGATACTCCGTCTATTGACTGGCATAAAATGCAATGGCGTAGGTTTATCATCCTTTCCTTTGGCGATGGAGCCCAGGGGTCCCTCCAGAAGAGGTCCAGTAAGCATGTTGGCTCTCTGCTCTTGCCTACTTCTCTACATTGTCATTTCCACTCCCTTTGCCGTGTATTCCCTCTTCGTTAACTTGTATTGCCTCTTCATTCTGATGGCAATGTCACCTAATTCCTGGTTGTAAAATTATACCAAGTTATATATCCCCGCTGCGCCGAATATTCTGAGCGCACAACTTCACGGCTCACCCCCGCTACCAAGTTATATTCCCACCAGGTTACACGTGACTCACAACTTCCCAGCTCACCTCTGCTCCCTCCTTTACCAAGTTATATTCCCACCGGGCTATACGTGACTCACAACTTCTCGGCTCACCTCCACACCCTCGTTTTGCATTGGATTCGAATCAAGAATCTCTACGAGCATCAAATAAACCGAGGATGGTGAAATTGGCGGCAAGAAGCCGAGGATGGTGTTGCCGGCAAGCTGAGGTCAGCACTTCCTTGAATTTCGAAGGAATCACTATTATGATGTGAGTTTGAATTTCGAATGAATTAACAGCGATTTGAGTTTAATAAACTATTATGATGTGAGTTTGAATTTCGAATGAATTAACAGCGATTTGAGTTTAATAAACAGCGAGTGATCTTCATAGCGAGTGTTCAGAATTTTTAGCATCTATCGACATTTTAGATTTTTTAAATCAAATATCAATTTCATTTTATTTAGTTTTTTTTTACTATTTTAAATATCAATATTTTTTTAAATCTATTACAGAGTAATTTTGGAAATATAACTTATTTCAATTCACAATATTTTTTTAAATCTATTACAGAGTAATTTTGGAAATATAACTTATTTTCTATTGGCTTCAATTGGACATGGTTTGTTTTTTGAAAAATAAAAGTGGATAAGTTTTTTTTTCACCTTTAATTTCATTGCTTTCACAGTTATATATATATAGACACACACACATAATGTTTTAATTTATTTATTTACACAATGTTTTAATTTATTTCACCCTATGTCTTTTTCAGTAATTTAGGTGAGT
>APFE031547766.1:13114-93367 GCA_000404065.3 Pinus taeda
AGGTCATCAAGGCATTGATAATAGGTCACTTCCATGAGGCATGAAAAGTTATCTCGAGCAATTTAATAGACTCTGGTACTATGAGGACCTAGAAATTATTTAGGTGTTTTATATAATTCATATCAAGAAGAATGAAATAGAGACCTTATGGCTAGTATTAGATGGAAGGAGAGACAAAGAAACAAAATTCAAGATTTTTAATGATATCAAGGAGGTCAATTATGCATTGAAAAGTGTTATTCACTCAAATAATGATGGAGACGGCCAAAATATAAGCACCCTTCCATGGTTATTGAAAGATCAGCAAAGCAATTATCTTAAAGAGGTTAGTAAAAAAATTAAATTTTCAAATGTATTTTCTTCAAATATAAAGAATATCCTAAAAAAGAAAGGTGGATTAGGTTGGTGAAAAACTCATGATTTTCATATGTTATAAAGGTTAATTATTTTTGGTGTATATTTTTACCTTTGGTGGAAATATCTTGCTAATTATTGTTTTTTTACTAATTTGGGAATAAATAATGATCAATCATTATTTGTTATAGTACATTCTACCACATATCTCTCCCATCAAAATTTGAAAACAATGTCAAACAAGTTATATATTATCTTTGTAAATACATCAGGTGGGTGGAGATTCATGTGTAAAGTATAATTTTCTCAATAAATTGTTGTATAACTTATATTTGATTGCATATGTTTTACACGTCATCATGTAATATATATATTTTTGTTGAAACTTATGATTTACTTGCTCATTTGTAGACGTTTTTCATCTAAAATAAATCAATAAAGAAGCTGTAAAGTATTGGAGAACATTCATGTCCTAACATGTGAATGAAAAAGTATCTACCTCGGATTTTTTCAATGCATAAGACACTACCTATACACCAAGCAAGGATATTGAAAATGGTGGACCTATACACACAAGATCAATGTGGATGGTAGATATGCACCTAAAATCATTGAAGGCTTTCATCAGAAAAGAAACATGTCCTTAGGGTTCTACGGTAGAGGGATATATGGTATATCAAATCATGGTTTATTTATATCAATATAGTCCTACAATAGGAAAAAGTATTAATGTATTGGATCACATTTGGAATGTCGACTCCATGAAAAAATTTGAAGGAGAGCCCATATTGGGGAAAGGTAGAATGTGGAAAGTGAGATGTAAGTGAATAGTGGACATTTATAGTACATATGACTTTTTCGTTTTTACATATATCGTTCTTATTTAATTTTTAGTCTTCTTGCATAATTCATTACTATGAAGGTATAACATGGTAACTAAATGTGTATATGTGAATTGTTTTATTTTAATATAATTGATCGAGAGTGGGATGCAATACATTTATACATTGCAAACAATGATTATTGGATGAAGGTAAGGATTGAATGATGCAAAGAAGAAAATAATGGTGGGTTATCATGGTATGGTGTGACTACATTGGTAAAAGTAGCTCAATATAGTGGAGATACCAATCTTAAATAGAGGGAAATTGATTTAGCATATGGTTTAAAAAATTATCAGGAAAGCATAATCACCCATACTATGTTTTTTTTACAATTATATTGATGCATATGGCATTTTTTTCTTGATTTGAGAAATTTCCAAGTATAAATATGCTGATCTATTGGAAATTCATATTTTATGTGTTTGACATACTGCAGTTGAAAGACATCAACAAAATGTGGTCCGATGGAAAAAAAACTCACATCAAAAGGTTGGATAATAGGATAGCTTATGATAGTGGGAAAACTTCATTTTTTCAAGTTACCAATGTTTCCTATAGAGGTAACAAACATCTGTACATCTCTCAAAATGGATATTATGGGTATCTGCATAACATAATTCAATGTGACATTAAATCCTTCAAGTTAGTTGTGTTTTATGTCAAATGATTCATGGTATGAATCCATGAATGTGACCCTCACATAAATGTTATTGCACATGCTAACAAATTTATGATGGTTGATACAAGGAATCTTAAGCTAAGATCAGAGATGAACAAGTATTTTATGTAGATGTTCCAGGTAAGGTGGGTTAAAAGGTCCATAAAGTTTAATTTAGCAAAAGAGGATGATATATAGGAGCAGGGGTTTCATGGCATGTTAGACAAAAATGTTGAAGAAGTTCAAGGAATATATGTTAGTCAAGACAAAGCTAATTTGGATGAACTAGATGATATTGAGATTTTGTCTAATGAAGATCTTGAAGGAACTGAACCAAATGTAGAAGAGAGACAATGTTAATCTGGATGAACTAGATGATATTGACATTATGTTGGACGAAGATCTTGAAGGAGCTCAAATAAATGTAGAAGAGAATGTTCTACATGATCATATAGATGTTGTTGATGATGATGATATGGTGAATCCTTTGAACATGAATTATTAAATCGATGATATATATTATGAGTTGGATGTGGAAGAAGATTAATGATATCAAATATTGAAAAGTACGAGGTATGTATTTATATGTTTGCAATTGGTTTGTTATGTTTTGTTCCTCTTAAATTTTTATTTTCCTATTTTTAATGTTTTAATGTTAATGTGTTCCTTTCAAATATATTATAGTATATAGATTGGGTATTCGTGAATTGAGAGTTATGTGAAGGGGGGAGGGGCCATATGAGATTACACTTTCGCATGTTTTTCCTTGTTCAATAGAGAATATATTATTCTTGAAACAAGGAGAAACTCATTTACTTTTATATCATCATTTCCAATTTTGACTTTGGTTTGTCTCATAATTTCTAAGGTTTTCCATTTACTAATTACTAATGGAGATTATGTTTTTGACCCAGATAGGTGACTATGAAGGGCATATCCCACCAAAACTATCAGGTCTAGGGAGTAGGCTAGACTTTCACAAACAAAAACAATTTGGGCTAAGGCCCATATCACGAAAGCCAAAATTCCCCTTCTTTCTATATTTTCACTCACAAAGGAGTCTGAATATTCCATACTGTGGATAGTGAGACATGAACAAGTGTAAAGTAGGGAAAGCATATTTCATTCGGTGGAAAGATACACTAAAAACCCAAGCCCTAGGACTAGGCTTCAAATATTTCCATGAAATACCCCTTAATATTTAAGCTACAAAAGACCTAGGGTTGAGGTAAAAGTGATGGGGTAAGTATGCCCAAGTTCAAGGTAATGAGGGAAAAGGTTCCTAGGATGATATGCTTCATGAATGTAATGATCCAAAACCTTCAAATAATACCCTATGTTTAAGGAGCACCTTCCACGTTCCCAAGTTGGTACAACAACTAGAAAATCAAATATCTCAAAATATTCATCATCATGTTGAGCCTCTATAAGTCATTGGTTGTTATATATCATGGAAAGCAACAATAAAATTTCCACAAAGGGGTCTCGTAATGATTTTTATAAAATTGACTAAACTAATTTTTAGGTGTTAAAAGTTAGTTTATAATTGATTGGTTATGTAGCATGGTACTAATAATTGATAATATTTTGTTGTCATTGATGATCTAATGATTTTTGTTGACCGATATATTTGTTTCTCTACTACTTGGAGGCATCACCATTATTCTCACCGCCATCGTCATCATATAAAAGTGTTATTAATTGATTATATAATTTATTTCTTCGTACTATCTATACTTTACAAGTTGTAGTGAATCAATTTCTATAGGGCTACATAAGCCTCTTGAACTAGTCGTGAAGTAACTTGAGAATGGGGCAAATGTTGATTTTTTTTCATTTTGTGCCTATATGCACTGAAATTTCACATGGTTATGGTAGATACATGCATTCATTATATAGGAGAGTTTTGAGACTCAAGTACGATTTACAAAAAATAATTCGGCAATCAAACAATAAAATTATAACAAACACACACACACCACACACACACACACACAGATATATATATGTGGTGTGTGTGTGTGTGTGTTAAGAGAGATGAAATTATTTATTACTATTTCGAGTTATGTTGGCTTATAATGCACTTCATAGTCCAGAGATGAGAAAGCTCCTTACCCTTGTGAAATCTTACCCTTCATTTTGTCCTTTTCATCAATTTCATCATTAGCGTCACCATCGTCACCATCACGTTATTCATCTTCATCACTTCAATCATTTCATCATCATCATCACCATCATCACCAATTTTTCATCCACATCATCATTAGCAACAACATCATAATCATCGTCATCATTGTCATCGTCATCATCACCATCATCATCATCATTATCATCATCATCATGAACATCATCATCATTGTCATCATCATATCATTGTCAACATCATTTATATGAGAAGGAATGATACCTCAATGAATCACACATAATTTATTATATGTCTCTTGTGCTCCTACTTCCAATATTTAAGGATATGAGTCCCCATGAATATAAAAATGATGGCTAACTAGGAGCCAATTATCATTGATGTCAAGCTTATTCTTACTTGTGCTTGTATGAATTGAAATTTGGATGGTTATAATATACACATGTTGATGGTCAGTTTGTGCTTGTATGAATTGAAATTTGCATGGTTATAATATACACGTGTTGATGGTATGGGAGGATTTGAAGACTCAAATATGACTAACACAAATAATTCAAAAAACATATGATAAAATTATAACATAGATGTCAAGGAGATGAAATTATCCATCTAAAATATCCATGTTATTGGGTGCTTACCATGTTAGAACCTAAGACCTATTCTTGGTTCATAACTAACCTATTCATGGTTGCTATATCCCTCTTTGGAGTGAATTTTAAGATGCAATGATCGTATGTGTGAGTTTAATGAATTATTATTGGTTCTTGATACAAAAAAGAAATTATTATCACTATAGGTTGTTATCTACTTACTTAGACTATTATTAAGGATCCAAGACTAATTTCAAACACTAAAAATAAAAAGAAAGAAATATACATATCAAACAAGGAGTATTTCATTTCAATCATCATCCATGTCATTGCCATCATCATCATCATCATCATAATTAATTCCATCATTGTCATCATGTTGAGCCTCTATAAATTGTGGGCTCTTATATCTAATCACAATTAACATCAAAGTTCACACAAAGGAGTCTCATAATTATTTTTAAAAAATGAGTAAACTAATGTTCAGGTGTTAAAAGCTAGTTTAAATTTGATTGATTATGCATCATGGTACTAACAAATGACAATATTTTGTTGTTAATGGTGAGCTAATGATATAGGTTGAATGATATATTTGTTCCTCTACTACTATCATCATCATCACCATCATTTTTTTCATCTTCCTCAACATCACCCACATTGTCATCGTCATCATCATCTTTTGCATCCACATCATCATCATCATCATCATCATCATCATCATCATTTTCATCATCATCTTCAACAACATCTTCATCGCAAATGTCTTCATCATCTTCGTCATCATCATCATCATCATCAACAACAACATCATTTGTATGAAAGGAATGATGCCTCAATGAATCACACATAACTTATTATATGTCTCGTATGCTCCTACTTCCAATCCTTAAGTATACAAGTCCCTATGAATGTAACAATGATGGCTAGCTAGGAACCAATTATCATTGATGTCAAGCTTATTGTTACTTGTTGTGGGCCTAACCCTAAGTAACAATCGCCTAATTAGTGTTGACCAATTAGTTGAAATTATTCTTTAATTAATTTACCCCACACAGAGTGACCTATGAAACGGGCCAACATTGAAATTTTTCCAGTTTATGCTTGTATGAATTGAAGTTTGACATGGTTATATTATATACATGCATTGAAGGTATGGAAGGGTTTGAAGACCCAAATATGAATGAAACAAAGAATTTGAGAAACAAATGATAAAATTATAACATAAATGTCAAGAAGATGAAATTATCCATCTAAAATATCTATGTTATTGGGTGTTTATCATGTTAAATGATGAGACCTATTATGGGTTCATAACTAACCTATTCATGGTGGTTATATCCCTCTTATATGTGACTTTTAATGTACAATGCTAATATGTGTCAGTTCAATGAATTATCAATGGTTCTTGAGACTAAAAATCAATTATTATCACTAGAGTTTGTTATCTAATTACCTAAACTATGATTAAGGACAAGACTCATTCGAAACATCAAAAATAAATATGAATAAATATACATATGATAGATGGGGGTTTTAATTTCAATCATCATCCATGTCATTTTCATCATCATCATCATCATCATCATCATCACTAATACAATCATTGTCATATTTATAATCATGGTCTCTTATATATCATGGTAAGTAAAAACAAAGTTCCAACAAAGGGGTCTCATAATGATTTTTACAAAATTGACTAAACTAATGTTTAGGTGTTAAAAGTCACTTTATAATTGATTAATTATGCAGCATGGTACTAACAAATAATAACCTTTTTTATTGACCAGCTAATGGTTTTTGTTGGTTGATGTATTTGTTTCTCTACTACTATAATCATAATGACCATGATATTTATCATCTTCATACACATCATGATTATTATCTCAACCATATTTTTCATCTTAATTAACATCACCATCATCATCATTGTTATCATTATTGTCATCGTCATCATTAACATAATCATCAGCATCATCTTTGTCACCATCATCATCATCGTCATCGTCATCATCATCATCATCGTATCATTATAAACATCATTTTTATGAAAAGGAATGATGCCTCCATGAATCACACGTAATTTATTATATGTCTCTTATGCTCCTACTTCCAATATTTAAGGATATGAATCCCCATGAATGTAAAAATGATGGCTATCTAGGAACCAATTATCATTGATGTCAAGCCTATTGTTATAATGATCATATGTGTTGGTTCAATGAATTATCAATGGTTCTTGATACTGAAAAGCAATTACTATAACTATAGGTTGTTATCTACTTTCCTAGACTATGATTAAGGATGCAAGACTAATATCAAAAAATAAAAATAAAGAAATATACATATCAAAAAATGGTGATCTCCTTTCAATCATCATCCATGTCATTTCGATTATCATCATTGTCATCATCATCATTATCATCATCATTAATAATCATTTTCATCTTTTGTCATCATCTTGAGGCTCTATAAATTGTAGGCTCTTATATATCATGGCAAGTAACAATAAAGTTTCCACAAGTTGATCTCATAATGATTTTTAGAAAATTGACTAAACCAATTTCTAGGAGTTCAAATATGGTTTATAATCGATTGATTATGTAGCATGGTAATAACAAATTATAATATTTTGTTTTTATTGATGAGATAACGATTTGTGTTGACTGATATATTTGTCTCTATACTATTATAGTCATTATCGCCATCATGTTTGTCATCTTCATCAAAATCAACATTGCCATCATCACCATCTTTCTCATCTACATCATCATTAGCATCCTCACAAACATCATTATCATCTTCATAGTCATCATCATCATCATCATCATCATCACCATCATCATCAACATCAACATCATCATTGTCATCATCGTCATCATCATAATTATCATATGATTGTCAGCATCATTTATATGAAAAGGAATGATGACTCAATGAATCACACATTATTTATTATAAGTATCTTATACTCCTACTTCCAATATTTAAGGATATGAACCCCATGAATGTAAAAATGATGGCTATATAGGAACCAATTATAACTTATCTCAAGCTTATTCTTACTTGTTGGGGCCTGGCCCTAGGTAAAAATCCACCACTTAGCATTTACCAATTAGTTGAAATTGTGCTTTAATTAATTTAACCCACATAGAGTCACCTGTGAAAGGGGCCAATTTTGAAATATTTTCAGTTTGTGATTGTATGCATTGAAATTTGAGATGGTTGTAGTAGATATATGCATTGATGGGATGGGAGGGTTTCAATGCTAAAATACTATTCACACAATTCATTCGACAAAAAAATGGATAAAATTATAACATAAATATGAAGAAGATGAAACTCTCCATCTAAAATATCCATTGTATTGGGTGCTTACCATGTTAGTCCTTGAGACCTATTCCGGGTTCATAACTAACCTATTCATGGTCTATATATCCCTCCTACATGTTAATTTTAAGCTACAATGATCATATTTGTTGGTTTAATGAATTATCGATGGTTCTTGAGACTTAAAAGCAATTATTATGACTAGAATTTGTTATATACTTACCTATACTACTATTAAGGACCCAAGACTCATTTGAAACACCAAAAGTAAAAAGAAATAAATATTCATATAGAAAGGGGGGCTTTATTTTTGTTCATAATCCATTTCATTGTCATCATCATCATGATCATCATCATCGTCATCATTAATGCCATCACTGCCATATTTATCATCATGTTGACTAGCATTTGAGCTTCATTGTCCCCGTCCATGAACCTCTTCTTCCCTTGTACTTTATTTGTGTTGTGTATCTAATAAGTGGTTGGGGTCATAGAAAATACTTCCATTTTTATTTAGAAATCCTATTTTTCCAGAGAAATTCCCACCTCCAACAAAGTTGGTAGACTTACAGCCACTTCCAACACTAGTCCAACAATTGATAGATCCTTTTCTCCATATAAGAGAGGGTTTGTCACAAGAACAAAAGATATTTTTTGTATAGATAAGAAAATACTATTTTGAAGAAAAATTTATTATAGACAAGATACATCACATGGATCACCACTTACGCTCTAGGAGAAACTCTATGTAAAATAATGATAAAAAGATTGAGTGACAACCTCTTCAAAGCACCCATTTTGACCACATGCAACTATTAATATTGTTCAAGAAATCATATTTTTCACATGAATTTATGAAAATAAATTGAAATATTTTTCCCAACATCCATTTTGTGCAAATCCAACCATCATTACCCTCTAGGAAATAATATTTTTCTAGAACATTTTCATGTTTGCAGACTGACGCATTAAAGCTTTCCACGTAAGTGAAATTTCCTCAATTGGCCAATGTAGCATGTCTGGTAATAATTTCTCTTAGGGTGGTGAGAATTTTTAGAAGCTTTTTCCTTTCATACCATAGGAGTATCAAAATAATAACTAAATCCAAGTTATTCTCCCCCCTTCATACCATTTGTCTATGTGTAAGGTTTCCTCAGTATGAATTTTATTTCCCATCTCGACTGTTTAGGTGCACTATTGTCATCTTGAACAATGTTACCACATAGTGCACACATTGAGTATAGAAAAATTACAAATGTCATGGAACAATACATTTTATTTTCATTTGGATTTTTGTTTGATAAGGAAATATGTTCGATGAAGCTGAACTACGCAATCACGCATACACTTCTCATGAGACCCTACCTGATTGTTAAGATTTTCCATTGCAAAAGCTAGTCATAATAATATGTAATTGAATAATATTGTTCTTTTGTCATGTCCTATTATGTCATGTCACCACTATTATTTAAATAATTATATCTGGGACACATTCAACGGATATTACTTCACAAATGCTTAGCAGGCATAGTCTGCAAATTTTCTTTTGATCCAGAATCAAACCACATCCTACTCAGAAATTTTGTCAAGGACTTGGCATGCATCGATAATATTTCTACATTTTTGTTACATATTGATAAGGTGGCTTCTAATGATGCTATTAGGTTTGAATATAATTTTTATGTTGTGGATATGTACCAATTTTTCCTCTGTGATCACCCAATATTTGGCACAATGTTTTAGAAGAAACCTTTTCTATATTCCTCCACTTATGTCATATAAAATGCCCAATCCTATTTATTTGTGCCTATTTTCTAATCATTCCAACATTATCATCATTGGTATATTCACATAATCTTTTTGGGTTTCTATGTTGAGAAGTGATAGTGTCAACAATACAATGGAAGCCAACAATGAAGTTGTTTAAGCTTGGTATAAGTGACCTGTGAAGTTTTTTGAATGTAATGAAGTAGGTCATGATAGATACAAATATTTATGTAGAGGAATAATTTTCGAACCTACAGCTCCTTATAAATATGATTTTGTTATATCCCACTTCCCATGTTTCTATTATTGTAATGTTTCTATTGCAAATGAAATCAATGGAGGAGAATCTAAAGTATCTATGTGAAACAATGATGAAATTAGTGAAAGATTCCATTTTAGGCCACAAAATAATAATCATTGAGATTTGAAATAATAGGAGATTGAAAGTCATTGCCTTCAACATTCCCATTTTTTATAATCAACCAGCATATCCTCCTCAATTTCGTGTTGGCATTATGATGCATGTGTTGTACTTGATGGCAACCCACTTGTACCAGAACAAGTATATGACAACTAGATGAATCTATAGGTCAGAGATGAAAAAATGATGGAAGAGAATAATTCTTAAAGGTTTGATACAGGGAGATTGTTAGTGTGTGTTGTCCTTGATATTTGATGAATGAACTAATTGAAAAAAGCATAAGGAGTATATGATAGAATGCATGGAAATTGTGTTTACATAAGTGACAAAATGCATAGCAGCTCAGATAAATCAGTTCATAAGTGATGTATGATGGCAAATCATATTATAATGGGTCAATTGAGAGGTAACAACATAATGGTTCAGAAGAACAAGATTTTGGAACAAAGGACTATAGATCAAAATCAAGAATTTGAAGAAAAAAGATGTTTTCAGGTATGTTAACCTGTATACATGAGTTCACTATACGAAAAGAACGTATACATATGCACACACTTTCCCAAGAGGAAAAGTGGGTATATGATGGAAAATCAAGGAAATATAAGATTAAATAATAGCAATGGTCAATACCATGGTATTAGCCCACAATATTCAGTAGAGTAATGATTGTTTGATCCCATATAAGGATACAACATGTTCTAAGGGTTGTTTTGGTCTGAGGTATTGATAAGGGCTAAAAATATATAAGGAGGAGAAGATCAAAGGGCTAAGTGCACAAGTAATGAATATCTTATGAAGTGCTAGATGAAAAGAAATTTTCAATGTTATGGGTTTCTGATGCTTTGCTTGATTTGGACTGAGTATGCACTTGAGTGTTTGATGATGGATGAGATCTGATGATAGATCAAGATCATAATGGATTATCATTATGAGATCTAATAATGGATAGGATAGATCTGAGTTCTACCAAATGTTTTGTGCTTTAAATACTATAATATGGGTATATTTGAAGACTGGAATAGCCGTAAAGTTATTAGTTTTTATCTATAGATTTGTACATTGGTTCACCTTGGTGAAGGCACATACACATGTTGGTTTGACACTTCCAAGTAGCATATGCAAAAGAAAAGCCTGTTGTTCAAAAATGAATGATCTATCTAATTATTGTTGTTGTTTTACTAGTGTCTATAAATGATGTCTTCTTAGATCTGAAAGTAGAACTTAATACATAAGGATATTGATTGATTATCTGAGAATGGTGATCTTTGTTGTTGTCTGTTTAGATATATGTAATTTAACAGTAGACCTTCATATTGTTATTGGTTGGTACAATTTTGATTCAGAGGTTTTTATGATTTAGTAATTTTGGAGGTATACGGAGTTTTTGTTAAAGGAAGTAGCATATACATGTAGGTTGGCTTCATTGAAGTAGTGTATACATTCTAACACATGATTTTTGAGGTTACTATTGGTTCTGGTTCTTGATGTAGTGTTTCAAGTTAATATCTGTGTACTGGTTGCAGTGGTATGTCTATTCTAGTTGATTGGTTGAATTTTGATTAAGATTTGAATGAATGGTTGATTTAGTTCTGTCAGAGGTTCAATGATTGTTTGATTCAGTGTTGTAGAGGTTTCAGTGATTTCTTGATTCAGTTGTGGTTGATTCAGAGATTGATGGTTGGGCTTTAGTTATATCAAAGATTGATGATTGGGTTTCAATGATTGGTTGATGTAGATGTATTTGTTGGATGTATTGTAGTGGTGATTTATTTTGATCTTGAATGTTAATAATGGGTCCAATGTCAAAATTTGATGAAACGTGGCCTTCATATTATGTTGTTTTGTACCAGGAGCATCCAGTCTAAAAATTTATGACAAGTGGTCCTTGGAGGATACTGAGTGTTGAAGTCTTTAGTGAGGAAGTTGAAGCTTCCCACCAGTAGTGGCTAGTGATTAGATTAGGGGGTTGGAGCTCCCTTCTCGTATAATTTAGAAAACAAGTGAAGATGGTAGGTCAGCGCCTACGTAATGGTAAACATATCAGCCTGCACAAGAGCTATGGTGTTGTAGCTCCCTTTAAGTATAAGCTAGAGAATGAGGAAAGGTTGTAGCCTTCTGCAAGTGGGTGCCTGCATACTAGTATGAGTATGCACGAGTACAAGATTGTAAATAGCTTATTTCTTATATTAAAAGGAAGATGAAGACAACAACAACAAGTGGTTTTTCTCCCGCATTAGGTTTCCACCTTAAATATTGGTGTTCGTATGTGTTTCTTTTTCGTGATGGTTTATTCTATTATTACTGCACATGGTTACCCTTTAATGTTTATTGAAGTACTGATGCATTGATTAAAGATCAACATATGATGAATTAACTAAATCACAAGCTCAGTGAATATACTTTGGTTGCCTTAAGAACAATTGCATGCACACAAGAGTTCCTTTCACTGAAGTAGCGTATATAAATCTGATTATTAAATGGGAAAATTTATTGATTTGTAAATACTTATTCACCCCACCCCCCCATTATTATTCCCAACAATTGGTATTAGAGCAGGTCCTTTGGCAGAAGCTTGGTCGCTTGAAGGAGATCTATAGAAACAATGGGAAGGTCATACTCACATGGTTGGTTTGGGTGATTGATGTATGTATGAGTCATTGGTGATAGGAAGGTCATACTCACATGGTTGAGTTATAGAGTCATGTTATTCTTTTTGAAAATATTTTTACGGACTCTGCATGTACTCGCGGGGAGCATGGATGGTATAGTGCATCTTAGCATGTAGAAAGGGGGAGTTTAATCAGAGAATTCAGCATGTGCCTAGGAGGAGCATGGTCAATGTTGATATCCAACTGTTTAGAAATGGAAGTCTTCATTTAACATTGATTAGTCAGCCCTTTCCCTTGATGTCAAAGGAGAAGAATATCTTGGTGTTTGGAGGGTTTTGTTTCGAGAGTAGCTTTATGTTTAGAACAACTTGGTGTTATTTACAAGTTGTGGTTACCAAACACCAACGTAGTTGCCATCAAGTCCAATGGGGGAGGTTGTTCGAATTATGATGCATGTGTTGTACTTGATGGCAACCCACTTGTAGTAGAATAGGTATATGACAACTACATGAATCTACAGGATAGATCATAGGTGACAGAATGATGGAATAGAGATGAATCTACGGGTCAGAGATGACAAAATGATGGAAGAGAATAATGGTCAAAGGTTAGATATGTGGATATTGTTAGTGTGTGTTTTAATTTATATTTGATGAATGAACTAATTAGTAAAAGTATAAATAGGATGTGATGGAATGCATGGAAGTTGTGTTTACAGATGTGACAAAATGTAGGGTAGTTTAGAGAAATTATTTTAGAAGTGATGTATGATGGAAAATCACATTATAATAGGTCAATTCAGAGGTGATAGGGCAATCGTATAGAAGAACAGGATGTTGGAACAAATGACTATAGATAAGAATCAATAAGTTCATAAAAAAGGATGTTTTAAAGTATGTTAAGTTGTAAAGTGTGTTCACTATACAAAAAGAGCATATACGTGCGGGTTCAATGTACAAAAAGAGCGTATATGTATGCATGCACTTTCACAAGAGGAAAAGCATGTATGTGATAAAAAATCAAGGTAATACAAGATTAAAGAATACCAAGGGTCAATACCATGGTATTAGCCCACAATATTGAGCAGATTAATGGTTACTTGATCCCGTCTAAGAATACCACAGGTTCTAAGCGTTGTTTTGGTCTAAGGTATTGAGAAAGGGTAAAACTATATAAGGAGGAGAAGATGAAAGGACTAAGTGCACAAGTAATGAGTATCTTACGAAGTATTAGATAAAAATAAATTATGCATGTTATGGGTTTTTTATGCTTTGCTTGATCTGGACTAAGTATGCACTTGAGTGTTTGATGATGGATGAGATCTAATGATGCATCAGGATCATAATGAATTATCATTATGAGATTTGATAATATATAGGCTACATCTGAGTGCTAAAAAATGTTTTATGTTTTAAATGCTACAATATGGATATATCTAAAGACTGGAATAGCTGCAAGGTTATAAGTTTTTATTTATAGATCTGTATGCTGGTTCACCTTGCTGGAGCTGCGTATACACATTGACTTGACACTTCCAAGTAGCGTATGAAAAAGAAAAGCTTGTTGTTCAAAAATAAATGATCTATCTAATTAGTGTTGTTGTTTTACTGTTGTATATTAATGATGTCTTCTTAGGTCTGAAAGTAGAACTGAATACATAAGGAGATTGAGTCTGATTGATTGATTGATTAAGTGAGAAGGGTGACCTTTGTTGGTGTCTGTTTAGATATCTGTAATTTGATAGTAGATATTTAGACTTTTACTGGTTTGTACAATTTTGGTTCAAAATTTTTATGATTCAGTAATTTTGGAGGTATACAAAGGTTTTGTTAAAGGAAGTGGCGTACACACACAAGTTGGCTTCATTAAAGTAGAATATAAATTCTGACACATGATTTTTGAGGTTACAGTTGGTTTTGGTTGCTGATGTAGTGTTCTGGGTTAAGATCTGTGTACTGGCTACACTAATCTATTTATTCCAGTTGATTGGTTGAATTTTGATTAAGGTTTGAATGAATAATTAATAAATTTTTGTTAGAGGTTCAACGATTGTTTGATTCAGTGTGACATAGGTTTCAGTGATTGATTGATTCATTTCTAGTTGATTCAGAGATTGATGGTTTGGCTTCAATTATATTAGAGATTGATGATTAGGTTTTAGTGATTAGTTGATGCAGATGTATTTGTGGGATGTATTGCAGTGGTGATTGATTTTGAGCTTCAATGTTACTAATAGGTCTAGTGTGAAAATTTGATGAAACGTGGACTTCATATTGTGTTATTGTGTAACAGGAGCATCCATTCTAAAAATTTATCAAACATGGTCCCTGGAGGATACTAAGGGTTGAAACCTTCAGTGAGGCAGTAAAAGCTTCCTACCAGTAGCGGCTGGTGATTAGATCAGGGGGTTGGAGCTCCCTTCTAGTAGCATCTTGAAAATGAATGAAGATTGTAGGTTAGCGCCTATGTACTAGTAAACATATTAGGCAATACAAGAGTTAGGGGGTTGTAGCTCGCTTCCAGTAGAGGTCAGAGAACGAGAGAAGGTTTTAGCCTTCTACAAGTGGGTTCCTGCACACAAGTATGATTTTTCACCAGTAAAAGATTGTAAATAGCTTATTATTTATATTAAAAATAAGACAAAGACAACAACAGCAGGTGGCTTTTCTCCCACGTTGGGTTTCCACCTTAAATCTTGGTGTTCATGTGTGTTTCTTATGTGTGATGGTATATTATGTTACTACTACACATGGTTACTATTTAATGTTTAATAAAGTATTGATACACTGATTAAATATGAACAGATGATGAATTAACTGAATCACAAGCTCACTGGATATACATTGGTTTCCTTAAGAACTATTGGATGCACACACGAGTTCCCTTCATTGAAGTAGCGTATATAAATTTGATTACGAAATCAAAAAAGTTATTATTTGTAAACACTAATTCACCCCTCCGGTCTCAGTATTATTCCCAACATTTGGCATACATAATTGAAGGAGGAAGATTCAAGGGATCTTCCCTTTGTCCATGTAATTTCCTGGAGAAATTGTTGTGTTTCAAGCTCACTTGTAGAATAGTTACAACATAGAGCGATCATTTCATCCTAGGCTTAGGCTTAGAGATCAAAACAAGTGAACAACTTGTGGGAGGATGGAAGAACTTAAATTTAGTCTAAGAATCAAGGAAATTAAGGTGACTTAGAGCTAACCTAGGGTTATCCTAAAGCGCTGCTAGAAAAATTTTCCTTTTCTGATTATATTTCCTGAGTGTTTGTAGTCTCATGAGAGCACTTTTTGAGATTTTTCTTAAAATGGGATGAGCTCAATTAGCTAAAATAGCTCTTAGACTATGAAATATTCTTAGTAAGCTCATGGGGGATGTTCAAACTCCTATTCGTCAATTCAAAGGAATTCCAAATGTTATTTTGACCAAAATTGTGAAGAAATATTTAACTTGGGGTCGATATTATGATCTCTCTAGTCAAGAGATTGGGGAGCTCAGTCATTTTCAAAAATGAGGAAAATAATTCATAAATTTGTCCATCATTTTCTAAATTTGGATCTTTCTACTCATTTCAAACAAAAAACACAAATTGTATTAAAGATAGAGCTTACTATCACTCTATATTTTTAGTGGGATGAAAAATTTCATGTATATGTCAAATGTTTTTGGATGATAGTAGAAGAAAAGGATTGTGAATATATACTCCATCATGATTATTTTATGTTAAAAATGAAATATGTTGAAGATTACTATCATTTGAGATTACTGTTGACATCCATGAACCCCTTCCTCCCTACTACTTTATTAGTGTTGTATGTGATGAGTTGTTGGGGTCATAGAAAATATTGCTAGTGTCTTTTAGATATCTTACTTTTCAAGAGAAATACACACCTCTAACTAATTTGCTTGACTTACAACCACTTCTTGTGTTCGCATTAATAAGTCCTTCATACGGAGAATTATATCAACAATTTAGAATCTTTGATCCCATTCAAACTCATGTATTCGTAGTGCTTTATAACTCAAATGATAATGTTTTAGTTGGAGCACTTACTAATCCAAATGGATATTGGTGTCCAATCACCTAATCTACCTCGACAACATAGTCAGTTTCATTTGTTTCCTTCTTCATTTTAGCATTTACTATTTTTACCAATTTTTCAGGTCCTAAACTTTTGGAGCATTTTTGACCCCATAAACGACATTTTTTTGGGGTCCGCGGTAGGCCCAAAAACATGGATAGTGTCTTACAGTGAAACTTGTACTACCTAGAGAGACCTCTCCAACAAAGTATTATATGCACCAAATGGAGACAATATGACCAATTTCTGGCCCCGGGAAGTTGGTTGCCCAACCAACCATAACGGGGCCCACAAACTCTTGGTGTTACATCTCCTGGCATTAGGGTTTTCTCAGGTTTTCCAATAATAAATAGGCCCTTGAGCCTTATTGTACACAATTTAGAGGCAAGTAGCCACAACATCTCTTCTCAAAGATAATTTACCATCACCTGAGCTATCTTATTTACATTTTATTTGTTAGCATATTTCAAAAGTTTTTTTGCTGCATCTCTATGTTCATGATTATATATATAAGTTTTTGCATTCTTGTTTAAGTCTGGATCAATGGTATCAGAGTGGTCTTCTCTTTATCTATTTTTCTTTTCATGTCCCTAACTAGGTCAATGTATACAGAGTTAGGGCTTGATCTAGTTCAACCATTGCAAGTTCAGAATCACAAGACTCGATGACATCCCATGGTGAAAAAAAGTGAAGATGAGGGGTAGGAGATCCTTTCAAAATGTTTCTCGAGGAAGCCCTCGAATGACAGAGGGATGTCATAAGGGATATCTTTGCCCACATCATTCGACAATTATCCATAGGTGATGCATCTTCATCTAATAGCCACTATGGAGGCGTTAATCCTTTTAAGGTACAAGCTAACTTTGATATTCTCATATTTGAAGGCTTGATAGATGCAGATGCTGTAGATAAATGGTAAAATCTATTGGAATGATATTTTTTAGTTCATCACTTTTCCAATAGGGAAAATATTACATTTTCACTTCTTAAAGTTAGCCCACATGTCAATGATTGGTGGAAAACCTACTGTGAACAAAAGGATGAGAGTGAACCCTCATTGTTTTCAGCCACACCCACTTTGAACTCTTTCTCAGATGCCATTAAGGAACAATATTACCGTGTTGGGAGATATAAATACAAATACATAAAGTGGACCACACTATGGCAGGGAAGGGACTAAGATGTGCTAGAGTTCACAAATACTTTCCATACCCTTCGCATGAAGCTAGATATCAAGGATACTGAGCAACATTTCATGCTCAAGTATCATCGCTGTCTACATAGGTACATCCAAGATAATATCTAGTTCCTAGAAATTTCCTAGCTCGGCACGTCGTCTTGTTAAGTTGTAAAGGTTGAGAATAAGCTTAAATAGAAGAAGCCAGACTTTGAATATGTGAATCCAAAGCAAGTAAAAGTCACCCCCAAACCATAGAACAAAATACCAATCCAGGGCAGTGTTACCCAGGACAGCCTGCTAAAGCCGTAAGAAAAGAACAACACCATAAAGATGAAGAAGGACATGGGAAAATGGTGTGAGTTTAATAAGAGCTCCACTCACAATACAAGTGAGTGTCGGGCCAAGAAGTCATGGGAGGTGGAGCAGAGGGCCTCCAAATCGTATGCCAGTTCTGACTCTAAATTAGAACCTAATAAGGGAACTAACAAAGAGAAGTCAATCATTGATATAGAGCCCAGTGTCATCATGGCCACCATTAAGATCTAGAAGATTGAGCCTAAGGATCTAGAGGAGGGAGAATGCCTCTTCCACTAATAGATGTGGGTGAAGGGTTCTTCGTTGTTGTTCATTGTCGATATCAGGAGCCAAAAGAAGCTCATTTCAATAGAGGTCAATAAGCGGTTGGGTCTAATGACTATATCACATCCATAGTCATACACCATCAGGTGGCTTCACCAATGATGAGATCTTCATGTCAGTGAGCCGTGTTGCCTTCCCTACAGCATGAAGCCCTTCACAGATGAGGTATTATTTGACGTTTCTCCTCTTCAAGTTTGTGATTTATTGTTAGGGAAACCATACTTGTGGAAGCGACATGTTTTATATGAGTCTAGACCTTACTCTATGATTATTACTTTGGCTAATAAGTTGTACAAGATACCAGAGGTAGCCCCTCCTACTACCATCTTTTGGACCACAACAAAGAAATGCACTAATATCATTTCCTAGACCAAGAAATTTGTTTTCCTTATGATTTTTTCCTAGGGAAAGATGAATGTTGTGGCCAAAGCTTCAAGGTAGGGCTCCTCTACACAACAACAATAGATGGTCAAGGTCATGGAGGAGTACAGGCATATTTTCACCTCACCCATAGGAGTACCTCTGCACTGTTAGGTCAATCACTACATTGATATGACCCCGGTCGTGTTTCTGCCAAATGGACTGATCTATCGACTCTTTGTTTTGGAGAATGATGAGATCAAGGGGCATATTTAGGAAGTATTGTAGAAAGGGCACATCAAGCCAAGTTCATCACCTTGTGGGAGCCTGATTATATTGGTATAGAAGAAGGATGGGACCTAGAGGCTTTATATTGACTATGAGGTTCTAAACAAGATCATTGTCCAGAATAGGTACCCAAATATTTCAGCAAGATTTACTTGAAGTCAGGTTACCACTAGGTGCCTATCAAACCCTCCAATGTGTGGAAGACTTCCTTCAAATGATTGGTCATGTCATTCAGGTTGATGAATTCCCTTGCAACCTTCATGATACTGATGGATGATATCTTATGACCTGTCACCAATGAATTTGTGGTGGTGTATTTAGATGACATCTTGATCTTTAGCCAGGTATAGGAAGAGCAGGTCCACCATATTTGACAAGTCCTTCAAACCCTACAGAGACACAAGTTTTGTGATAACTTGGAGAAATGCATCTTTGGCCTCACCCAACTTCAATATCTGGGTTACATCATTCATGAGTAGGGTGTACATGTTGATCCATCCAAGACAGAAGTCATTTTGGATTGGTCAGCCCTAACCACTCCAATAGAGCTTCGTAGCTTTTTTGGTCTTGCCTATTTCTACCGTATGTTCGTATTGGGGTTCTCTCATGTCACTTGGACTTTAAGTCAAGTCACTAAGAGTGGAGTGATATAAAAGTGTTTTTGGTTGGAAACCCAACAACAACGTTCTATGAGTTGAAGAATCACCTCTATTCTTCCCCAGTGCTCACATTAGCAAACCTGCAACTACCATTTGAGATTGCGATAGATGCCTCTAACTATGTTATTAGTGTATTTCTTACTCAGCATAACCATCCAATGGATTATCATAGTGAAACACTTTTAGACACAGACTAAATGTACCCCACTTACAACAAAGAAATGTATTCCATTGTGTATGCCTACCATCAATGGAAGCATTACATTATGGGGAAGGAAATCGTCATCAACATAGATCGCCAACCTCCACAATTCATAAAGACATAAGGAATGTTGCAAAATGATCACCATAAGAAATGGTACACCTATTTACGTTCCATTTGGACATTAAGTATAAGAAGGGAAACACTAATAATGTTGTTGATTTCCTTAGCCGACCACTGGTCATGGCATTGGTCACTATACTCAACTCCTGTGGGCATGAGACATTGTGGTGGCCACATCTTTACCACAATGATCCAGAATTTGGAAGCATATACCAGACACTCCTAGAAGGGAAGAAATTTCCAAAATTTCACCTTGAGGATGCATTGTTATACCACCTAGGACACATCCGTGTTCCTTTAAGTGAGCATTCCAATATGATTTGGGAGGTGCACTACAATCGGGTCACTAGGAATTTTGAGGTAGAGAAAATAATGGAAACTATGCAAAAGTGTTTTTATTGGCCGAAATTTCATCAAGATGTTCGGAAGTACGATAGATCCTACACTACTTGCACTATTTCCAAACCAACCATCAAGAAGCAAGGTGTTTATTCTCCTCTACCTACTCCTAGTCAACCTTGAGATTTTGTCTCCATGCAATACATACTGGGCCTTCCTTCTACTAATCACAGGAATGACTGCATTCTCGTGGTTACTGACAGATGCTTTATGATGGCCATCATGGTGGCCCGCAAGAAGAGTATCACAACAGAGGCCACTGTTAAGCTCTGCTTTGAGCAAGTATGGGTACACTTTGGATCCCATAGTCCATTATCTCGTATCGAGACAATAGATTCCTGAGTGAATTTTGGTCAACTCTCTAGTTGATGCTGGATACAAAACTTACTAAGCCCACAACTTTCTAGTCCCAAACTGACCTACAACTCAAAGAATCAACACACGTGGGATGAAAGTCTCCCCTATGTCCAACATAGCTGCAACAGATCTCTCCACAACTCAATAGGCCACAACCCCTTTTAGGCATAATGGGTTTTTAGCCATTATGCCCCATTGATGTGGCTGTACCATTTGCAACCACTCAAGTAGATTTGGCTCATGTTCAGTCAGAAGCTAAAAGGGCTAACAACTTCATTGAGCACATTCAACACATCCTCTAATAGTTCCCTGATATATTGGATAGAGCCAATTCTAAGTATAAGCAACACCATGACCAACATCGAGTGTTGCATAAGTTCAATGTGGGTGACAAATTTTGGCTACATTTTTAGAAGGAGCGCCTTGTTGGACCCCACCACAACTTCTACCACTCTGTTATGGGCCATAGACAATCACCAAGGCCATTGATGGCAATGCCTTTGAGCTCAGCATCTCATTATTCCTTGGTCTGCGCCCAGTGTTCAATGTAGATCGCCTTCATCCATACATTCCACCATTGTTGGACACATATGACATTACATAACAACTCACACCAACAGAGCTCAACCCAGACTACATGGAACAGGAAATGACTAATATTATGTACACACATATCAAGAACACTTGTTAATAGATGATATAGCTATATCGAGTTGTCAAAACAGGCCAACTCCTTCACTAGGGCAAGTGGTTCACTAAGGACCGGGTTGAAGAAAAATTTCCTCACCTCATGGAGCCTTTGTATGAAATGGGGAGAATTTATTCCTAAATGGGGAGGAATGATCAAGGTTGATATTGGTGGCCAACCGCCTATTCCACCGAGACCCCCTAGTCAGTTTCATATGTTTCCTTGTTCATTTCAATATTTACTATTTTTAGCAGTTTTTCGTGTCCTCAACTTCTGGAGGACTTTTGACCCCCTAAATGGCAATTTTCTTTTGCCCCACTATAGTCCCATTGCCACAGGTAGGGTCCTACAATGAAAGCTATAGTACTCGAAGATATTTTTCCAACAACGTATTGTATGCATCAAATGGAGATAATATGACCAAGTTACGAACCCAAGAAGTTGGTTGCCCAACCACCCCTAATTGGGCCCACAAACTCTTGGTGTTAGATCCGTTGGGGTTAGCGTTTTGGCTGTTTAGTGTTTTCTCATGTTTTCTAATAAAAAACAAGCCCTTGGGCATTATTGTAACAGAATTTAGAGGAATGTAGCCGCCACATCTCTTCTTAGAGATAAGCTACCATTGCCCAACCTATCTTATTTCCACTCTATTTGTAAGCATAGTTCAGTAGTTTTATATTAGTTTTATATTAATGCTCCATCTCTGTGTTTATGATTATTGTTGAAAATAATACTAAGAGGGGGGGATGAATCATTATTATTAAATTCTTTTTAATTCACACAAAAATTTGTATACGCTACCAGTTAGTGTAAACAACGTGTATACACAACTCTGGCTAAAGAAACTCGCATATAACTTGCAGACTTATAATTTAATTTATTCTTCATATGTTGATCATTAATCTGTGTGTCAGAACCATATAAACATTAACCAGGAATAGAAAAATAAAGCAGATAGTCATACAAAAGAACACAAGATGTAATGTGGAAACCCTATGTGGGTGAAAACCACCTACTGCAATATGTCTCTATCTTCTTTCAATTAGAAACTTTCTTTTACAATGATTTTATACTGGTGCAATCTTATACTAGTATGCAGGTTGCTACTTGTAGAAGGCTACAATCTTCTCTCGTTCTCTAGCTTCACCTGGAAGGGAGCTCCAGCCCCCTTTAGCTCTTGTACTAGTTGAGATACTAGTACGCACGCTACTACATGCAGAAGGCTACAACCTTCTCATTTCTTCCAGGGATCATGTTTCATAAATTTTCAGACTATATCCATGAATAACATGAATCATACATCAATTATATTTGTAACAATCAATCTCCTTTGTACAATCCAATATAGAATCAACCAAACACTTCTCAGAATGTTGTAACCAGAAAATAGTAACAGTAACCAGACACCAATTCTGAACCCAGAACACTGTAGCAATAAATAGAAGCAGCTAAAAGAACTTTCATGAAATGTACGCTACTTCACTATGCAGAAAGCTACGTACATACGCAGTTGTATCAATGCCAACCAACGCATATGCTGTCTTGCTTTGTTGAACCTGCGTGTATACACGCCTCTAATGTGTGGAACCTGCATATAGATCTATACAAGACAAATTTTCTCTTTTCTAGTTTCAGACATCAAATATACTCAGTTTATCAGATTTAGAGATCTAATCATGCACCAAATATAACAGATCAAAAACCATACAATGATACTACCATTTAAGCCTTAAGGTCTTGATTCATCAATAGAACTTATCCATGTTTTAGCACTCATGTTCCTTCTTGGATCAGATTCAATAATGCACCATAAACCAAACATGGTGTTGCTTATCTTGCTCTTCTTCAGATATTCAATACTTGAACCAATGATGTCCTTCCCTTTTTATAGTCTTAGTCCTTTCTTAACCATGGTCCAAAACCATTGAAAACCAATACCAGGGACCCAATACCAAGGATCAGTACCTTGTATGCAATACCAAGGACCAAAATCATAGGTTCAAATATGTTAGACTAAATACCATGGAACAAACATAAGCTTTCCCACATGTACATGCTTTTCTCTGCATGAAACTGCGTGTATACGTACATGCACCTTTTGATCGGTGATCTCACATATATATGCAACTTTGCTAAGAGGAACCTGTGTGTACCTCATTTTCTTTCATTCTGATAGCCTGAATCGTTGATTTTCCATTTGAGTGAGTTTCCATCAAGGACAACACCTATGCCATAGTGCCAAACCTGTGTCATAATGCCAATAAGCTCCCCCTTTGGACTTGATGGCAACCTCAAGTCACTCAAAATCATCCTCCCCCTTTGACATCAAGGGAAAAGGGTTATGCTCCCCCTGAGTATATGCTAAATTCCCTGCTCTGTTGTGCTCTCCAAGCTCCCCCTGACTATAGGAAGGATCTGCAAGAAGATGTTCTACATGACTTTATACATTTAGGAATGACCTCCCTACCATCAAAGGCTCATACATACATTATTCTCCCAACCATGTGGGAATTGACTCATCTACCCAACCAAGTGGAGATACACCAAGAATTTACACATGATAAAAACAAGAATATTACTTCATCCATCCCAGGCACAGTGGGGAAACCAAAACAGGCCATTACATGACCTTCATAAGAAAAGAAATACATGACATAGAGACGAAATATCTACAGAATGATTATGATAAAAACTATCATCAACAGCATTTGTCAATCATCATTCAGACTAGCAACCAATGCTCTCCCTCTGCACTTGTTCCTCCTGAAAGCAAAACAACTATGAATGTGATCCAAGATCTTCTAAGATAATGCCAACAATGCATTATTAGAAGAATATATGCTCCCCCTGAACCTGTGCCAGATGGTCTCTATCAGAACCATATCAGACACCTTCCATCTTGAGCCTGGCCCACTGTTTGTCTTCAAACCAACATATACGCGACTCTACCCACATAAGTAGCGGTATCTATGCGAATTCTTCTCATGAAACTCGCGTACAACCAATTTTCTCTAAAACAGACAAGATTCAATAGTAAGATGATGCATCAACTACCGCCAACTTCTCTCTGAGGTACTCAAATGTCTTCTTGGGCAGTGGTTTGGTAAGTATATCAGCAACTTTTTCCTTAGAGGGAACATACTCCAATTTGACCTTTTGTTCAAGCACTTGTTCCCGGAGAAAATGATACTTAATAGGTATGTTCTTACTCTTTGAATGCATGACAGGATTCTTTGAAATATTGATTGCACTTGTATTATCACAGAAAATGGAAATGGGTGGAGTACAAGTTATTTCAAGATCTTGCAATGTTTGCATCATCCAAAGGAGTTGTGTACAACAAGATGCAGCAGCTACATATTCTTGTTTAGTTGTAGATAATGCAATGGAACTTTGTTTCTTGCTGAACCAAGATACTAATCTAGTACCCATGAAGAATGCACCACCACTAGTGCTTTTCTTGTCGTCCACGCATTGTGCCCAATCTGCATCTGTGTATGCATGAAGTGTGAGATCCATACCTCTAGGATACCATAAGTCATAGTTTTGAGTTCCTTGAAGATATTTGAGAATTCTCTTAACGGCCTGAAGATGAGTTTCTTTTGGATTTGCCTAAAATCTTCCAACTATCCCTACTGCATGCATAATGTTTGGTCGGATACCCATTAGATAGAGCAATCTACCAACCATGGATCTATAGGTTGGTTGATGTACAACTGCTGATTCATCATTTGTGCAGAGGTTGCATCTTATTACCATAGGGGTACATACTGGTTTCAAATCTTCCATCCCATATTTCTTCAAGATCTACTTGAGATACTTGGTTTGTGATAGAAAAATACCGTCTTTGTTTTCTTGAACTTGTAAACCGAGAAAATATGTGAGCTCACAAAGAAAAGACATTTCAAATTCTTTTTGCATCACCAAGGAAAAGTTTTGACTCATGTCTTCCTCATTGCTACCGAAAATGATATCATCAACATACACAACAAGTATTAGCATTTTGTCCTTGTCAATTTTTATATATAGATTGCTATCTATTGATCCTTTTGAAAAACCTTGTTGATGTATGTACTTATCTAACCAATAATACCAAGCTCTTAGAGCCTGTTTGAGACCATAGAGAGCCTTTTTGAGTCTACATATAAGTTTTGGACCATTTCCAAGGATAAATCTATCTGGTTGCTCAATATATATTCTTCATCCAAGTCCCCATTCAGAAAGGCATTTTACATCCATCTGAAATACTTTGAACTTCTGAAAGCTAGAGAGAGCAAGGAACATTCTTATAGCCTCAGGTCTAGCCGCTAGTGCAAAAGTTTCTTCAAAGTCTACCACTTCTTGTTGCACATATCCTTTACAAACAAGTCTTGCCTTGTTTCTAACCACATCTCCATTTTCATTCAGCTTATTTTTGAAAATCCATTTTGTGCCTATGACATTCTTATCCTTCAGTATAGGAACCAATTCCCAAGTGTTATTCTTTTCAATCTATTCAATTCCTTCCTCCATGGCCTTGACCTAGCATTCATCTCTGTATGCCTCTTTTACATTTTGTGGTTCGGTGGAGGAGAGCAATGCTAGATAGCTTGAAGCTTCTGAAATGGTTCTTCTTGTTTGTACACCTGCCTCTTTCTATCCTAGAATTTGAATTTCTAGATGATTCTTCTGAACATATCTGGATGGGGTCTTTTCTTCTATCCTACCTCATCGATTTCTTCTTCGTCATGAATCTGATTTGATGTTGAAGGATAGTCCTCATCATCTTAAATATGTTAGACTAAATACCATGGACCAAACATAAGCTTTCCCACATGTACATTCTTTTCTCTGCATGAAAGTGCGTGTATACGTATACGCACCTTTTGATCGGTGATATCACATATATATGCAACTTTGCTAAGAGGAACCTGTGTGTACCTCATTTTCTTTCATTCTGATAGCCTGAATCGTTGATTTTCCATTTGAGTGAGTTGCCGTAAAGGACAACACCTATGCCATAGTGCCAAACCTGTGTCATAATGCCAATAAGCTACCCCTTTGGACTTGATGGCAACCTCAAGTCACTCAAAATCATCCTCCCCCTTTGACATCAAGGGCAAAGGGTTATGCTCCCCCTGAGTATATGCTAAATTCTCTGCTCTGTTGTGCTATCCAAGCTCCCCTTGACTATAGGCAAGATCTGAAAGAAGATGTTCTACTTGACTTTATACATTTAGGAATGACCTCCCTACCATCAAAGGCTCATACATACATTATTCTCCCAACCATGTGGGAATTGACTCATCTACCCAACCAAGTGGAGATACACCAAGAATTTACACATGATAAAAACAAGAACATTACTTCATCCATCTCAGGCACAGTGGGGAAGCCAAAACAGACCATTACATGACCTTCATAAGAAAAGAAATACATGACATAGAGAGGAAATATCTACGGAAAGATTATGATAAAAACTGTCATCAGTAGCATTTGTCAATCATCATTCGAACTAGCAACCAATGCTCTCCCTCTGCACTTGTTCCTCTTGAAATCAAAACAACTATGAATGTGATCCAAGATCTTCTAAGATAATGCCAACAATGCATTATTAGAAGAATATATGCTCCCCCTGAACCTGTGCCAGATGGTCTCTATCAGAACCATATCAGACACCTTCCATCTTGAGCGTAGCCCACAGTTTTTCTTCAAACCAACATATACGCGACTCTACCCACATAAGGAGGGGTATCTATGCGGATTATTCTCATGAAACTTGCTTACAACCAATTTTCTCTAAAACAGATAAGATTCAATAGTAAGATGATGCATCAACTACCCCCAACTTCTCTCTGAGGTACTCAAATGTCTTCTTGGGCAGTGGTTTGGTAAGTATATCAGCAACTTTTTCCTTAGAGGGAACATACTCCAATTTGACCTTTTGTTCAAGCACTTAT
The DNA here is from genome assembly GCA_000404065.3 of Pinus taeda. Taxonomy (NCBI): domain Eukaryota; kingdom Viridiplantae; phylum Streptophyta; class Pinopsida; order Pinales; family Pinaceae; genus Pinus; species Pinus taeda. The sequence continues at coordinate 40,793 of APFE031547766.1, forward strand.
TCCTGGAGAAAATGATACTTAATAGGCATGTTCTTACTCTTTGAATGCATGACAGGATTCTTTGAAATATTGATTGCACTTGTATTATCACAGAAAATGGAAATGGGTGGAGTACAAGTTATTTCAAGATCTTGCAATGTTTGCATCATCCAAAGGAGTTGTGTACAACAAGATGCAACAGCTACATATTCTTCTTCAGTTGTAGATAATGCAATGGAACTTTGTTTCTTGCTGAACCAAGATACTAATCTAGTACCCATGAAGAATGCACCACCACTAGTGCTTTTCTTTTCGTCCATGCATTGTGCCCAATCTGCATCTTTGTATGCATGAAGTGTGAGATCCATACCTCTAGGATACCATAAGTCATAGTTTTGAGTTCATTGAAGATATTTGAGAATTCTCTTAACGGCTTGAAGATGAGTTTCTTTTGGATTTGCCTAAAATCTTCCAACTATCCCTACTGCATGCATAATGTTTGGTCGGGTACCCATTAGATAGAGAAAACTACCAACCATGTATCTTTAGGTTGGTTGATGTACAGCTGTTGATTCATCATTTGTGTAGAGGTTGCATCCTATTACCATAGGGGTACATACTGGTTTCAAATCTTCCATCCCATATTTCTTCAAGATCTACTTGAGATACTTGGTTTGTGATAGAAAAATACCGTCTTTGTTTTCTTGAACTTGTAAACTGAGAAAATATGTGAGCACACCAAGAAAAGACATTTCAAATTCTTTTTGCATCACCAAGGAAAATTTTTGGTTCATGTCTTCCTCATTTCTACCGAAAATGATATCATCAACATACACAACAAGTATTAGCATTTTGTCCTTGTCAATTTTTATATATAGATTGCTATCTTTTGATCCTTTTGAAAAACCTTGTTGATGTATGTACTTATCTAACCAATAATACCAAGCTCTTGGAGCCTATTTGAGACCATAGAGAGCCTTTTTGAGTCTACATATAAGTTTTGGACCATTTCCAAGGATAAATCTATCTGGTTGCTCAATATATATTCTTCATCCATGTCCCCATTCAGAAAGGCATTTTACATCCATCTGAAATACCTTGAACTTCTGAAAGCTAGAGAGAGCAAGGAACATTCTTATAGCCTCAGGTCTAGCCGCTAGTGCAAAAGTTTCTTCAAAGTCTACCACTTCTTGTTGCACATATCCTTTACAAACAAGTCTTGCCTTATTTCCAACCACATCTCCATTTTCATTCAGCTTATTTTTGAAAATCCATTTTGTCCCTATGACATTCTTATCCTTCAGTATAGGAACCAATTCCCAAGTGTTATTCTTTTCAATCTGTTCAATTTCTTCCTCCATGGCCTTGACCTAGCATTCATCTCTGTATGCCTCTTTTACATTTTGTGGTTCGGTGGAGGAGAGCAATGCTAAATAGCTTGAAGCTTCTGAAATGGTTCTTCTTGTTTGTACACCTGCCTCTTTCTGTCCTAGAATTTGAATTTCTGGATGATTCTTCTGAAATATCTGGATGGGGTCTTTTCTTCTATCCTTATCTATTCTTCTGGTGCCTCATCGGTTTCTTCTTCGTCATGAATCTGATTTGATGTTGAAGGATAGTCCTCATCATCTTAAATATTTTTAGATTTTACTTGCCTAGGAGTGTTTCCTTCTTCATCAACCACTACATCAATACTTTCAACAATTTTTCCAAGTCTTTTACTGTAACACTTATATGCTTTGTTGTGAGGAGAGTAGCCAAGTAGAATGCCTTCATCTGCTCTAGGTTCAAACTTGCCAACATTTTCATCAGTCTTCTTAATGTAGCATTTTCTTCCAAAAATTTTGAAGTATTTTACCATGGGAGGCTTACCATACCGAAGTTCATGAGGAGTCTGAGTGTTATTTACTCAAACGTTTGTTTTGTTAAGAATAGTAACTGCAGAAAATGCGGCTTCAACCCAGAGGGTTGCGGGAGTTCCAGATTCATAAAGCATATCACAAGCCATTTGTTGGACCATTATGTTCATCCTTTCCACTACTCCATTTTGTTGACAAGTCCTTGTAGCAGAAAATTCCCTTCTTATTCCATGTTCTTCACAAAAATAAAAAAAATCATCTGAGGTAAATTCCCCTCCTCGATATAACCTGAGGCATTTGATTATGAGATCTGATTTGTTTCCCACCAAAGCTTTGAATGACTTGAACTTTTTGAAAGCTTCATCTTTATGCTTCATAATTCCTATCCAACACATGCCGGAAAAGTCGTCAATAAACAATATAAAATATTCTTCTCCTTGAGGTGACCTTCTCCTAGTTGGACGACATACATCAGTATGGACAAGTTCAAGTGGCCTGCTAGCTGATCCTTCCTTTTCAGGGAAATTAGCTCTGGTTTGTTTACCAAACTAACATGATTTGCATATTTTATTGTTTGGTATTCTAATGTCAGGGAGATCACGAATCGCCTGATATTGGCATGCTTTCCTTATCTGAGAGAAGCTAAGATGCCTGAATATTTTGTGCCATAGCCAGTGTTCACCATTCTTGCTTAAATAACATTGTTGTTTTCCTTCTTTGAATATATATAGATTATTTGGAGTTCTTATGCCTTTGATAACTGTTTTTCCTGTGTCAAGCTCACAGACAATACATCCATTTGATCGAAATAATACCTTAGTTCCTTGATCACACATTTGACTGACACTCAATAGATTATGCTTTAAGCCATCAACATACATAACATTTCCAACTTTGACCTTCTTTTTCAACTGAGTAGAAACTTTACCTTTTACAAATGCAGGGGTGTCATTTCCAAATGAGACCTTCCTTTCCCTTTCTAAGGTAGTATATGACTGAAGTTTTTCTTTATCACCTGTCATATGTTTCGAGCATCCATTGTCAATGCACCATTGATTTTCCTATCCTTCCACATATAAGGCTATCCCACATCTTTCTAGTTGCAGTTCTTTCTTTTTCCATCTTTTGGGACTCAATGAAGCTAGCTCCTTCTGAGTTCTTTGCCAAAACCTACTCCTGCATTCAGAATCTTCATGACCGAATTTGTTACAAATAGAACATTCTATTTCATTTTCAAGAGCAGAAAAGTTATTGTAGGTCCTTTTCATGATCCCAGTCATACTTCTTCGTTTTTGAGCTTCCCTAGTCATGATGGTCTTGTAGGCAACACATTGAGCAGCTTTATGACCAAATTTATGACAGGAGAAACATTGGCCATTGAAGAAATTCCTGCGATTATCAAACCTACCAACCAATTGACTGTAGTTTCTATTGACATCCATTCTTGAGCCAGAATGATTTACCTGTGGCCGATTGACGCTTCTATTCATCCTTGAAGTAGATTTCCCCCGATTTACTTGGTAATATTTGTTCATTCTTGAAGTAAATGGTCCTTGATTTACTTGGTAATCTGCATTATGGTAATCTGCATTATGCTTTTGCTATTGATTGTCAACTTGTTCACTTCTCCTTGCTGCATCAAGATAACTTTTAGAGGTGGATGGTTTCTGTGCTTGAGACGTTTCTTCAGAATATCTGAGCCCTGTCTTGATTAGAGGAGAATGCTATACTTTGATAATCTCATCTAAAGTTTTAGATCCTTTAGCAAATCCAAGATTAAGAGCTTTTGTTTTCTCTATTTCTTTTCTAAGTACCACAATTTCACATTCTAACTCTTCATTGTGTTTATCTCTTTCAGCAAGGTGGAAAGTGAAACTGTCTATAATCATGTTCTTTTCTTCTAAATAAATTTTGAGTTTAGAAATTTCTTCATAAAAATCTTCTTCATTTATAGCATCCAAGAAGTCATCATCTTCAAAAGCCATCAAAAGTCTATCATCATTACCTTGTTCATCTTCATCACTATTTGAAAGTCCATCACTGTCTTCATGTGTATAATAACTCTTCTTACTTACATTCTATTTTCTGTTCCATCTGATAGTTTCCTTACCTTTGTCTAGTTTATCTTTATGAGGACACTTTGCAGCATAGTGACCGACTCTTCCACAAGAAAAGCATTTGAAAGGCAGCTTACCTCTAAATCTTCCAGTTCCCCATTGAAGGTTCTTGACAAATTTTAATTCTTCTTCTTCTTCAGACATATATCCTGACTCATTGCAATCTCGTTTTCCTGAGGCTTTGAATGCGACTTCTCTCCTGTCTGAAGGTCCCCCTTTTCTCATTTCGCAAGCAGTTAGAATTCCATGCAGCTGGGACATGGTAAGACTTTGTAGATTCTGTTTTTCTTCTATGGAAATTTTTTTTGAATCAAACTTAGAAGACAAAGATCTTAGAACGACAAAGATCTTAGAACCTTTTTAACCAAAACAAATTCTTTTATTTCTTCCCCCAAGTTTTTCATACAATTTACAATCTCATCTATACGAAGGAGATTGCTAGCAGACATTCATCATTGTACATTTTGAGACTTTCACATTGAATTCTAAGAGTTTGTAGTTTTGCTCGTTTTACCTACTTATCTCTTTCATATCTCAGAACAATCTTGTCCATTATTTCTTTTGTGGTTTTGAGCTGCATAACCTCGACGAATTATGATTGATATAGACTACCGAATAGAGTATTGATAACCTTTGCATTTGTTTCATACTGCTTCTTACCAGTCGTATCTATAGGAGTTACTGAAGGAAATGTATATCCTGTTTCCACAATATCCCAAACTTCTGTACCAGGAGATTGAAGATAGGATATGATTCTTACCTTCCAATAGACGAACTTGCTCCCATCAAAAATTGGTGGCCTGATGGATGCCTCTCTCTCATAGTTGCTCATGATGATGGATCTTCCTTGAAGCGGTCAAGCTTCTTTTGAAGAACCTACTCTGAAACAAATTGTTGGAAATAATACTAAGAGGGGGAGGGTGAATCAGTATTATTAAATTCTTTCTAATTCACACAAAAAATTGTATATGCTACTTCAGTTATTGTAAACAGCGTGTATACGCAACTCTGGCTAAAGAAACTCACGTATAACTTGCAGACTTATAATTTAATTTATTCTTCAGATGTTGATCATTAGTCTATGTGTCAAACCATATAAATAGTAACCAAGAACAGAAATATATAGCAGACAGTCATACAAAAGAACACAAGATGTAAGGTGGAAACCCTATGTGGGTGAAAACCACCTGCTGCAATATGTCTCTATCTTCTTTCAATTAGAAACTTCTTTTTACAATGATTTTATACTGGTGCAGTCTTATACCAGTATGCAGGCTGCTACCTGCAGAAGGCTACAATCTCCTCTCAATCTCCAGCTTCACCTGGAAGGGAGCTCCAACCCCCTTTAGCTCTTGTACTAGCTGAGATACTAGTATGCAGACTCAGACCTACAGAAGGCTACAACCTTCTCTTCTCTTCCAGGGATCACGTTTCATAAATTTTCAAACTGGATCCATGCATAACATCAATCATACATCAAGTATATCTCTAACAATCAATATCCTTTGTACAACCCAATATAGAATAAACAAAGCACTTCTTAGAATGCTGTAACTAGAAAACAGTAACAGTAACCAGACACCAATTCTGAACCCAAAACACTACAGCAATAAATAGAAGCAGCTAAAGAAACTTTCATGAAACATACACTACTTCACTATGCAGAAACCTGTGTACATACTCAATTGTATCAATGCCAACCAACGTATACGCTGTATTACTTCGTTGAACATGTGTGTATACGCGCCTCTGATGTGTGGAACCTGCATACAGATCTATACAAGAAAATTTTTCTCTTTTCTAGTTTCAGACATCAAATATACTTAGTTTATCAGATTTAGAGATGTAATCATGCGCCAAATATAATAGATCAAAAACCATACAATGATACTACCATTTAAGCCTAAAGGTCTTGATTCATCAATAGAACTTATCCATATTTTAGCACTTAGGTTCCTTCCTGGATCAGATTCAGTGATGCACCATAAACCAAACACAATGTTCCCAATTTTTCTCTTCTTCAGATATTCAATACTTGAATCAATGATCTCCTTCCCATTTTATAGTCTTAGGCCATTCTTAAGCATGGTCCAAAACCATTGAAAACCAATACTAGGGACCCAATACTAGGGTTCAATACTTTGTATGCAATACCAAGGACCAAAACCATAGGTTCAAATATGTCAGACTAAATACCATGGACCAAACATAAGCTTTCCCACATGTACACATTTTTCTTTGCATGAAAGTGCGTGTATACGTATATGCGCCTTTTGATCGGTGATCTCACATATATATGCAACTTTGCTAAGAGGAACCTATGTATACCTCATTTTCTTTCATTCTGATATCCTGAATTGTTGATCTGCCATTTGAGTGAGTTGCCATCAAGGACAACACCTATGCCATAGTGCCAAAGCTGTCTCATAATGCCAACAATTATATCTGTAAGTTGTTGTGTTCTTTTATAAGATCAAATTACTTACTTCTAGTTTCAAGACTATTTGTGTTGAGTTTACTTTTGCTACGAGAGTATAAGAAAAGCCAAGACAATGTATTTCAATGTTTGTATATTTCTCTTGAAGAAGCTCTTTCCAAAGAGAGATATTGGGATTTGGAGAAAAAATTTGTTATAGAGACAAAGTAGACCAAAAAATGACTCTTAATTTGTTAGACATGAAGCCTTTAGGTTGTGACTACTTCATGTGCTCTCCACTTATGATGAATTGCACTTGGGTTTGTGAGAATGAAGCTTATCCTCAGTCTAATTTATAGGCATCTCAAGGGATTCATCTAATATGCCATTGTGGGCTTAACAAGTCATAAAATTACACAATGCAACTTGAACAAATCATGTGCAAACCCAACATCCATATAGAAAAATCAAAATCTCATCATAGACAACTTATATTTCGATGATTTTCATTGTGTTTGGTTCCTCTCGAAGTCCTTTAACTCCTCCATGTGTGAAATCATTGAAATACATCACGGTTCCACACTGACAGCTTGGGTGAGAAGGCCACATGCTTGGCTTCTTAGCACATAATTCACTTTTGTGTGCCAACTCCTCCAAAACCCTCAAACCTATGGTTTGGAGTACCTCCCAATATACGAATCTTAATAGCCTCAACATCCAAAAACATTTCCTTTCATTGAACCAAAACTACTTACATTCTTCAACATATGAATGTATGTGGGTATTTTTTTGTAATGGAAGATTAAAATCTACCATATTATGTTGATTTATCAAGTTATCTAGTGAGTTCATAGAACATTAGTTAGGATCAATAGATTCTCAAGTTCTCATGTTTTAAAATATTACTTGAATATTTAAAAAAAAGATAACTTATTTGTAACTAAATTGTATTGTTATAATGTTCTTATGGTTTTGTCAAGACGTTTCCCAACATCCCTTATGACATTCACTAGTAGTGTCTCTAATTTGATGGAGTGTTATAGGAATTTCAAAGAAACATGTATTTGTCATATGTATCCTCGTTCAATGACAAAATTTTGAGTACGATTTATGAAATTAACTAAACATATGCTACATCGTCTAGCAAGCATAAATCAACTAGAGGTGAAAATATTAGAATAAAATCCCATAGACGCGTGAATTTTTTCCTAGCTAAAGGGGGGTGACGGTCATCTCCTTATGATAATGGGAGAATATATGACATCGAGGTGCCCTTGAGGTACAAATATCTAGTAAAACAATGTGTACCCAAGTATATTCCTGAAATATACCCTGATTTTTCTATCAATAACAGGATATACCACATTTCCCCATCATCATTATTTTCTTTGGGGCTATTTTCAATGGATGATATAAAGGTATGTTATGGAGGATTAAATTAATTGATAGACCATGTCAGACCCTGTTACATCTACAATGATTGGGTATGACTAGTCTAATATACCAAAAATATGTGAAAATATGGAGTGGCCTCAAATCATATACAACTCAACGACAATGACTAAAATAATGGAACAATTATGTATATTGATGGCCAAAAGAAGTAGTGAATATTGTAGGGTTTATAAATAGTACATGACCCCTGAACATAAATAAGTAACTTAATTTCGTATTCGACGGGTGTGAAGGAAACTATGTATTCATATGTGTCATTAAATCAATATTTGTAGGGGAAGAGTTGCTCATTGATTATAATTTGAATCGAATAGATACAAATATTTCTATTATGAGGATGCGATGTATTCAAGTTTACCCAACATGTAAGCAATGTCTAGGATACGTTATGATTGTCATTTACTAAAATATATTGTCAAGAATCTTGTAAATTAAGGAAACATTTTAATATGTCATGGTTATAATATTGTGGCAGATTGATCAAGGTCAAAGGGCACCAACCTCATAATAGGCAAACATCAATGTAATTGTACATAAAATTATATTACTAGGAGATTTATTCTAGAGTAGAATTTTGTCTATTATAGAGTAAGTAAAATTCATATTTTTAGGCATCATATAAATAAATGAAAAATTCACTATGCATATGAGAAACTCGAGAATATTCATTCCTTCATCCGTTTCAAAGTATTAGTTCTATATAATATGGAATATATATTGATCCTGCCAGAAGGCCTCTTCCAAGAGCCCTCCAAAGTGATGATTTTTTATAAATTTAGAACCTTATAGATTAGTCAATATATAATGTGAAGTTTCTATCTAAATTTAGACATATGTGAGTAGTGTTTTTATTATTAATATAATGCCGATTAATTGTAGATGAATTTTTTGATTTTCTTTTAATATTTCATAAGGAACTTTTAATATATCATAATATTTATGAGCAAACCTTTTACTCACTAAACTTCCCCTCTTATATAAAAAATCAAAATTTATTGATTTAAAATGTTTCATCAAATTCCAATCTTTGAATGTTTATAATTGAGGATGATGGAAAAAAAATTACAAGTTACACATATTTAATTAATAGGGTGGCAAGGGGAAGGAACCAACTGCATAGCAATCCATAGATGCTCCTAAGGAGGTGCTTAGTGAAGAAGCAATTTTTTGACCTTGTATCTGATCCAAGCAATAAGCAAGCTTATAATCAAAATTAAACAAGTAACTTAGTTCTTTAATTTTGATTTAGCCATGGACAAAAGAGATAAGAGGTCATTAAATAAAAACCCTCATTGACAAAGATTATCACAGTGGGATAAGCCACTCATTTAATTAGCCCATTTATTTATTTATGTTTGTAATTATCTCATCCTTTATAAAAAAAAATCTTTAGTTTATAGGATTTTTGGAGGAGTTTGATCCTTATATTGGTGCAACTATGGGGGACAGCATTGGTAGCAACATTAATGCTCCACCTATGAATGATGGACTATTCAATGAGACCGACGGTACACTCACTAAACTACACATGTCAGGATATGCACCCCTTGAACAACATATGCCAAGATCTATAAATGATGTTGTGGATGTAGAGGATGATCACATCGCACATTTTGAAGGAATGTTTCTTGGATCTTCTCATATTTAGCATGAGAACACTACTGATTATGTTTTTGGTAGATGATGAACATGTCCCCATGAAAGTAAAGAAATATCTAGGTATTTATGAAGTGTTTTAAATATTAAGTATAATATAATTGATATTTACTGATAGTTCGTGATTATTTTGAAATAATGATAATATCATGTTCTAGGAAATGGTTTGTCTAATCGGTGCATCTATGACCTAACCTTGGAACTTTTTGGGCCCACCATTCTTATAATCTAGAAACAAAAAAGTTCCAAGTTGAAAGATTATCTTATGAACAAGATGGTTGGCCTATTTTGTGAGGGTACCTTCAACAAAATATGCATTACCCGGAAGGAAGGTTTAGATTTAAAATATTTATGGGACTAGTATAGGGTTTATTTGAAAAAGAACGCTAAGTATGATCTCCCTCCGATTATTCTAGAGAGGGAGTGGAAAGCCCTCGTTGAATATGCAATGCATAAGGAGCTTCGAAAAAAAGGGAAGACACCACTTGGACCAGGAGTTTATGAGGCACTTTTTATAATGAAAATATTATGTTTTATGATCATTGCGACATCTAATTAAGTTTTTCAAAATTTTCAATAATATAAGATCTCAGATACATCCAATGCCACAAATTAAAGAATAGCTAAACATGGGTAACATCATCTTCGCCTGGGTGGTTACTCAAAACTCGGTGCAAAAGTTGTAAGCAAAAAACAAAAAAAATTGCATCCAAATTGTAAATTCTTAACAATTTTAATTTAATATCACGGAAGAAGAAAAAATCATGTTCTCATGCACAATTACGAGGGTCACAATTTAAATATCATTCCACAAAGAAACACTTGAAGTTTACTTACAATCATGGATATCAATTCATGGTTGAGTGTATGTCAAGCTTGGCGTCTTCAAAGTCTTCTGACACCCAACGAGACAGTCAATTAAATAAAAGAAACAAAGAGAATTTGTAACTTATTACTTTTAGGATATTATTTTTTTCCATAAAGTATTTTGCTTGATTATAAAATGTAGGCAAGCAATGTCGATACAACAAATGAGCCTAGTGATGGTGGAGTGCCCCTTGAAACTGATGTTCATCTCGGTGCTGGAGTTATTTCATGTGTTATAAAAAAATAGTATGGATTACAATTAAAAATATTTAAATGCAAATGGTGTATTAATATTAATGTACAGGATGAGGCCAGATAAAGGGAGGAACATATGGCCACATCTAAAAGTATTTCACTTCCCTCCACTACCGAAACAGGTAAAAAACACTCTCATAATGTTTTTATTAATAAAACATTTGTAATAATAATAACTATAAATATGAATTTAACATTTATTTCTTGTTGCAATTGATGCTTGACCCAACTTGTCACAGCATAGACATAGGACCACGTCAACAGTAAAACATACGGAGCTCACAACAGTTTCAGGAGGACAAGATAAAGACATCCTTACTAAATGCATATTTAAAAATAGAAATAAATATGATAATAAATGACTTGCTTGTTTATTTGGAGCCTGATTTTTTTAGTACCACATTTTTGGCTAAGATTTTGAATGACTAATAGCATGTGCACATGTAACTTTGGACTATCTTAATAAAAAGTTGTGATTTTTCCATTGGAAAAAAATAGAATGAATTTGTTTCATATTATGTATACATATTTTTTGTGATAAAATTTATTGAGATGACATATTTTGTAGATGTATGAATGAATGCATGTTTTCTATTTATTTCTTCATGTATCTTAATGTCTTTCTCTCAACTCTTTCCTATTACATAGATTGAGTACTAGTGAATTGAGGGTGACATGGGGGGGAGAGGCCATGAGAGCTTCCACCATCATGTCGTTGGCCCTATTCAATAGTAAATAAATTAGGATTTGGATAATATTGGAGAAAAACACCCTTGATCTAATAGAGTAGTAAGTCAATATTGACTTTGCTACTGCTTCATCGGGTGGAGGGAGGTTTGCTCTATGATTAAACTACTCCAACAATTTATTATCGAAATCGAAAGGAGATCATTGAGGTATTCATGCACTCAAGTAATTTTAATGATTATTTATTCACACAACTAAATTTAATATTTGGTCAAATTTAATCTATGTTTGCCTCATTGGTCTCATGAATATTTGTAGGACAACCAATATTAATTCATATGTTGAAGTATAACAACTATATTAAGAAAATAGCTCCAAATGGTAAGGGTTTAGGTCAGACAACAAAATTTGTTCTATATTTGAGTTACATGCCTTGGCCAAGTGGGAGTTACATAAACATGTATGCCCATTTTAAATAAATAATAGTCATGAGTGGGAATGTTCTCTAGTCTAGAAGGAGATAGGACAAGAAATGAGATAATAATAAATTGGGTTTATGTATTGTATTAGTTATTTTTTGGTTATATTGAGATGTTGGATTGGTACTATAATTTTCGAGAGTTGTATTCTCCCTTGCTTATGTACTGTCATGGTGTTGTTCACATTATGTACTAGTAGTTTTTATGGTAGATTAATTTCATTTCCAGTTATTTTATTTCATGCAATGTTCTTTTAGTTTTTAATGAGAGAAATAGAGTGAAATGACCAACTTCCCATGAAAAAAGTCATGTAGTATTTGTTTTTCTTTTACCATAATGTTTGTATCTAAGTGAAAGACCAGAAACTCTCTTTTTTCATGTAGGGAAGTAGGAGAAACACTTGCTCTATTATTTAGGCATAAGGCATTGGCATGCCTTTTCTTCTATTTTATTAATTATTTATCTCGTCTAACTTCTGCTCCTTCCTTTCTTTTGAAGGTGTATTCATTTGCATATCTTAGTTTGAAATAGTAACTAGCGTGGGAGTCATATATGCAAAAAAATCTCATCCAAGTATTGCTCAACTGTATCCCACCAAGTGCTTGGCTACTGAGTGATTGTTTTAGTTTTCCATTGCATTTGATTTCAAGAAAGTTTTATTTCTACATTGAAGATATACTCTATGTAGGGGATAAATTAATCTAAATCCTTAAATCCCCAAACATGGAGTACTAAATTGAAAATGGGTATTTTACGTGACCTTACGTCTAACATATAGGTAATCAACGAAATTTTTTAATAAGTTTTGAACCCTAACTTCATGGTTGTCCAAAAAAATTTATATCTGATCTAGAAACCATCCTATAAGAAACTTGAAACTTACCTTTTTTCTTACCATTTCATGTAGTAAACCCTCCTACTTTCTTTATCAAAATCCTAGAATACGTAGTCAACATTTCCCATCATTAAATTTTTAAAGTGATGAGCATATGGAAGTTCTAAAAAATTGTCCTATTTTTACAGAAATTAAAGGAAAGAAAGAAAGTAAAAGTGGAAATGATGATAAGAATGGTGAGGTGGAGAGGGGGGGGGTCAATCGAGCAGATCTAGGTTGATTTATAATAATATAAGATATATACATATACATATATGTATAATATATAATCTATATATATTATATATAAATATAATAATAGATATATATATATATATATATATATATATATATATAATAGATAGATAGATATATTACATATCACATTATGTAAGGATATATATATTATTATAAATCAACTAGTCCGTCGATTGCCCCCCCCATAACATATATTATATTATGTAATTAAAGAATAATATACATACAATAAATACAATACATTATGAGTTATATTATAAAAAAATTAGTAATACATAACAACCTATAATTGTTTATATTTCCCAAAATCCATAGAAACATAAAATCAAAGGAATTGAGTATCAATATTTTAAGTATGGTGTAATTTAAAAGGCTTCAAAAGAGAACCTCCTAAATTTGACATATTTTCCTGTAGACCCCAAATAGAATGTTGGTCGTGAAAGATTGCAATTTTGAACAAATCTACATTTTTCACTGTTTACTTCAAACAAAATTCCATTTTGTGCAATGTTCATCAATTTTTGACAGTTTCATCTATGGCTTTGGCTACAACATTCCTTGAGGGAAAACATATTAGCCACAATTATTTTGGTGAATAGATATTTCAACTAATGCAAAGAACACTATGGTTGAGACAGCACATAGACATTTCAACCATGCATGGTACAATGGAAAGCAAGTCCAATATACACACCATAGGAAACTACTTTTATCTACCTGTCAACAACATAGATTAAAGAGTAATAATATCTAGGAAGATTCACTCTCATATCCAAGCAGGTACAAGAACTATTAATAATATCTATTATTATTTAGTAACTTTAATGAAAATTCATTTTCCATGTTTATATTCATTGTTTTCTAAATAATCTATACCTCAATACATATTACCCTAATTGACTTGGAACAATTTATTGTTGTTGTAATTCCGGTGAAAAATATAGAAAGGAAATTTTTTGATTGATAATCATCTTGGAGACCGATCACCTTGATTAAACATGCACCTATATCTTGAGAAATGTTGACTCCTTTCTGCATGCATCTTCTTTTTATTTAGCATTTGAAGAAATACCTAGTCTGCCAGAAAAAGGAAAAACAAAAAAACACAAAAAATAGAAAACAAAAAACCAAAAAAAAAAAAACAAAATCATCCATCAAAGGTCAATGGTAACCTCACACCTACCATCCCAAGCAAAGTGAATTTTATAGCTCAATAGTGAAGAGAGTGTAGAATGCCTAATGTTGATATCAAGAAGAAAAAAATGCATTAACATGTTTCATAATGAAGAACAAGGGGAGAGGGACCTTTTGAACCATGTTAAGTATTGTACTACAGAGAGCCTTGGGAATTCAGGGGAACAAATAAGATCAGGAAGAAGTGAAGACGGGGAAGGGAATTAGATTTACTAGCACCTTCCTCAACTCTTAGTTGAGTTTCCATGGAAATATCAAGCATCATCTCACTCTACTCATGGCTGCAGAGATTAAATAGTTCAAATATCTCGTGCTAGGAGTAGTGAGCTTGTGTGTCCTAAAGAAAGTATCATACAAGGCCTCAATGTCAAGAAGCATATACTCATATTTGTTTTCCACCAACTGTTTAAAAGGGAGCATAACATTGTAGGGTTCCACTATTGTATCTAAGACTTTGGGAGAAGGGAAGACACAAAATGTGAGCATCATCCTCTCCGGGTACTATTCTCTGATTTTGGATATCAGCAATGTAACCATTCAATAGCTTGTTCCACCCCCATGGAATGGAATACTTGAAAAGCTTAGAGACAATATCAGTTCTCTACCTCTTTCCTAATGACATCCAGCATAGAATCGATGAGTTCATCCCCTTTAGTTTAATGGCCCTTGGTCTAATTATTACCAGCTCTAGACTGGCTAAAAATAAAGTTTCCAGGCCTGAAAATTTGACTGTAAGGGCTTAATTAGAGATTTTCCATGGTTCCAAGTTCAAGGATCATGAAAAAAACCTATGGAACAAGCCTCCCACATATTTCCTCATTTTAGTACAAATTCACCTTTTGAGGATGGAGATCAATGGTTCCTTGATAAATCTACTGTGATCAATCCCATGTTCAACACACACCACCTCCCAGAACTTGCCACCAATCTAGCTGGTTGAATGTACAAAATCTCCCTCATTTCTTCAGCTCAAACAAAATAGAAAAAATATCAATATGGTTACGTGAGGAACAAAAAAAATACCAATAGTATAGTTCAAGTAGATCTGTTATAGTTGCATTTTTATCAATGATGTAATTCAATTGGTGTTTTCTACAAATTTTATGATACATTTAATATCTCTGCCACAACAAACTCTCTTATGCTCTCATTTTCTATTGTATTCATGCGATGTTTGATGATTAATATTTAATAAACTATTTACAATCCATCAAATTTCTTGAGGAATCACTGAGTCAGTTTCGTAACCCATAACAGAATAATTTATTTTTTAGTCCATAACACCAGAATTTCTCTTTTAGTACATAATGTCATAAGCCAAAAGCAAGCGGATGATCTAATGGAGAATGATTAGTAGTAGGTAGAGTTTGTAATAGAGGATGTAACAGGGCATGCTAGACTGTCTTTAGGTCTTCTAAGGCATGCTTTTCCATGGGTTATTTAGGGTTGGTAGTTCTCTTTCAGTTAATGGATACATTATTTCTATATGTCATCATCTATTTACATTGATAGTTAGCATCAAAAATTAGATTTGATCATCTAATGAAAATGTAGAGAGCTATGTCGAACTCCTATAATTCCCTATTTTTTTAATTCCCCTGAAATTATATAAGAAAATAATCCCTTCCATGACTCATCCAACAAGATAGATTTCTACCTAGGGTTCTATGCTCTTCCATAACAAACGCTAGAAAATAATGTAGGAAATCTTGATCCCACAGATTGATTTCCATGATCATGAGATACTCTAACCAACCTCCTTATTGAAACAAAATCCCCAAAGAAGCACTTGGTTAACCAAGAATGATTATATTTAGGCTGAACCATGTCAAAGCTGGAAGGTTGTTGTTTAGAATGGGCATAGTGAGGAGGAAGAACTTGACCCTGAGTACATAACAATATAAAATTTGAAACGGGAACTGATACGACTACCCGTTTCATAGAGGTAGCAAAAAAGTGACCCGATTTTGAAAAGTGGTGATGCAAAATACACATTTTTTTTTAGCATAGTTTTTTACACTTTAAACTTTTTTATGTACATTAGTGTTTAGAATGTTAGTGATTTGCATGGTGATTCTAAAAAGTGTTAATTCTGCATCAGGCCCTTTTCTTAAAAGACCTATTTTTTTATTTTAAAATTTCTAATGTATTAAATGTGAATAATTATTTTCTAAATTTAACAAATTTTGAAGTGCTCTTCTTGTTCATATTTTCTTGTTTTTATTTAAAAAAAATATTTTGTAGTAAGGTTTTTATTGTTCTGCATATTTCAAGAAGAAGGTTGATATTTTAAAGTTTCAATATTCTACATATTTATATATCGTTAATTAATTTTTCAATGCACATCAAATAGTTGTCTCTAGAAAACAATAATTTTTAACAATTGACATAAAAATAACCATTTTGAACATAAATATAACTAACAAATTACACATTTTGATAATTTTTTGCTAGAAATGACGTGTCAAAATTACCATCTTTATAGGAACAATTTAACAAAAAATGGTTAAATAATAGTTTATTTTTTATGAATTTCATGTGAAAACAATAATAATAATAATAATAATCATTTTTTTTTCAAAAAAAAATGATTCACATAAAAATTAATTCAAAAATCACATAATAAAAATATTGAACACATAACAACATTAATTGAGTGCTTATTTTTCTCATAAAATGTCAAAGTCAAAACATTAAAAGTATAACTAATTAATAGCGACAAAAAATGAGCTTGATTTCCAAGAATAAATTAAATTTAATCAACAGTATCACGTACTCCAAACTCTTCATCCTCTAGAGTTTGATCATTGTCTTCTTCCACAATAGTTTATGCTTCATTTTCCTGATTTTCCTCTTCTAATGCATCATTGATGTTTGTGAATCTCACAATGTATGCCTTTCCAATCATTCCATGTAATGGTGGTTGAGGCTCCTTTGCTTCTTTTTCCGCACGTGATTCATTAAAATCCCCATTCTTCAACCCAATTTCTTGGATTGCATATGGAAGAAATTGACGTGCATTAATTCTTTGTTGAATAAAATTGCACTATACTGGATCTTTTTCAATGGTAATGAAATTTATTCCTTTTTATAGGCAACATGCTACTGTTGTACCTAATTATCAAGCACAAAAGAAATATTGAAGTAAATTAGTATAATGACATATAAATTAAGAAATAAGATATTGAAATTCAATTCCATATAATAAAATTTACTTGAGCAAGAAAACCAATCGAGAATCCAATCTCCTTCATTTGATCATACATCTATAAGATAGTGTTGAAGCCCCCAAAATCGGGTCGACAACAAGGGGGATACCCACCCGGTCCGGACCTTGGTTGGCAGCTCCTTATCCGTTTGGTATAGCGGGTTTGACTGGGGATAATGGGACCAGTTTCCCGATCTTGGGTGTCTGTAGAGTTGAATAATGTTGATCTAAGAGTACTTTAAAGCTAATCTAATTCAGATTCTTTAAACTAACTCTATGATATTGTAATCTAGTGAGAAACAACACATCAAATCTATGCTAACCTAGGATGTATATCTTCCATTATGCGATCTAAAGAGATTTCAAATAATAACTGGTAATAAAGATAATTCAGCTATCATAAGAATAGAAATCATTCAAGATAAACCACTTTACATAAGAAGTTAGGCAAAAAAGTTGTGAACAACATATCGCATAATAAGCTATTCATATATCAGACATAAACAATATGACTCCACTGTACAAAAGTGCCAAATGGTAACCCACACATTCATGCAATAACATATAAACAACTAAAAACTATAAATCACTTAAAGAATATAAGCAGAAATTGCCAAGAGATAAAAGTGCCATTTATGACTAATTATACCCATAAGCTTCAAGCAAAAATGATCTATCTCAACTTTTTCTAACATCTACCAAGAGTACAAAAGTGCAACATCAGTATCTAATATCAAAATGCAAATAAAAATAAATCTCGATCCATCCATTCATCAAAACCTCCTCTAAGGGTGCAGAAGTGCATGTTCCGAGGATAAGTTTTTGACAAATCTCTGGACCCTTCTCTAAATGCATGAGAAGGGTTAAAATACTACTTTCTAATTCTAATAATAGTGTTTTTACAAAATTTTAGGATATGGTTCTCAAATGACCGTCCTTTTTCTAATCTAAATAAAAAGAAACAACAAACTTCTAAAAATAAGCTACTTCTGAATTTGGTCCTTAAAACTACAAGTGTTCATCATGGATTTGAGAAGAGTCGATTGCCCGATTTCTATGCTGAGCTGGGCTGTGAAAACAAAATCTATGAGAGCTGGCACTACTTTCTCGGCTGAGTTTATGATGCATTTCACAGTCATCCATTGACTGTGTGGCTTGACTAAGTATGCCCAGTAACACTCCCAATTCAACCTGTTCAATGGCTGGATCGCTTTTCCCTTTTCCTGCGCCTTCTGCTTCCATTCTGCCTCCAGTCGTGACTTATTTGGTAGGTACCCCGGGGTGGTTTCTGTGATTAAGTTGGCTCTGTGTAAATTCTCATTTACACAGTCGATAAGAACGCTTGACTGTGTCGCCGCTGTCTCCGCCACCTGCTCTGCCTGCTTGATTTGATCGTCCCATTTATTAAAGAGCAATTCTTTATGACTCTCATTTATTCTGGGTGCATTTGCTCTCTTCCCTTCCTCTCCATCCTGCCAAGCTAAATATTCCGTCACTCGTCTGTCAATCTGGTCATAGTCAGTTCGCAAGTCCGCCACTTGATTAGTGAGTTTATCGCTCAACTCGCAATAGTGACTCCACTGTGATATCTTACATCCCAACTCTTCCTGTTGCTGCAGAAGTTTCTCATTTAAGCCAGCCAATTCTGAAACAAATTTGGCAAGCTTAGGCTCGTCCTTATGTATTTCTTGTAAAGCTTGCAACTGCTTTCCTTTTTCGTCTAGGCTTCTTTGATAGTTTATCTGCATCTGCTGAAAGTCTTCTTGTAACTTCTCGAGTTGTTTGGACGCTTCAATACTAGCATTGGCTTGTTGTAGCTGTTGTTGTAGTAGCTATATTTGGTTTTCTTGTTCCCTCAACAGTTGCTGAACTTCCAACGCCTTGTCAATAGTTGCAGAAGCGTATGCTCCTGTGATCTGAGATAACTTCGTGAGATTCTCTGTTGGGTTGTTGTTAGGATCTTTCCATAAGACGTCTAAATGTTCACCATCCTGTGAGAGTGTATTCTCTAGCTTTCTCTTCTTTCTTTGTCTCATCACAACTACTTTATGTTGGGGACTATAAAATACATCCATTGGGGGAATTTCCTCTACACTAAGTAGAAGCTCAGAAGGTGGAGCGATATGATTGTGCTCCATTTTTGTGACATTGCTGACTATGGGCGAAACCATTTCTTGCGTTACCTGTGCATTGTCCATAGCCATTCTAAGGGTTTGCCCGTCAAGGCTGATTAGCTCGTTGAATTTTTCCCATTCTTTGTCTAGCTCTGTTGTGCCGAGTGGCGCTTTAATGACGGGAGGAGGGACATCTCTTGGTGGGAGGCAATAACTTGTTGTTGCGACATTGCACTTGACTGAGCTATATCTTTAGCTGTTTCTTCGCTTTTTCCTTGGTCGCTTGCAGAATTTTTAGAACGTTCAGGCGTTCCTTGGGCAGTGTCAGAATTGGATTTGGAAGTACTAGAGTTTCCACTGAGGCTGACGCTGGGAGTCGGCTCTCTGGCGGGCAGTCGCAGCTTTTCTAGAGGAACACTGGCTAGCCTTCTTTCTCTGTATAACAAAAATCTTTGGAGGTCAACTGGGGATAACCTCGACCGAGCTTCTCACAAAACTTCCTGGAGTGAGCTTTTAATTTGAAACAAATCATCAAACAAATCTTTCTTTCCGATGAATACTTTTATTCTGACATTTGTAGTGAAATCATGGGCAACATTATTTAGGTCAAAAGGCCGAGCAGGGAATTTAAATAGCTGTAGAGACGTCACATTCTCCACTTCAGCGAAAGCGTGTCCTACATCGAACAATGAGAAGGCCCCACAAGCTACAGGAAACTGAGGCCATATGGCCTTCTTCTTGTCTTTTAGCTCTTTGGTCAGGCCACCTTCTGAGCAGGTCTGATAGGCACTTTCCCGAGCCAACAGTTTGTCGAGGACATATAGAGGTAGGACATGTGGAGGCACAATGCTCCAAAACACTCTAATATAAGTGAACCATTCTTCCCCGAACCATCTTGTGATGGGGATGATGTCTATTTGCGCTTCGGGTGAGCACCTCAGGGGTTCTTCACCATACATCATCCTATATAGGGGTAAGATAAGCCCGTGGAAAATCTGATAGAAGTGAGGGGCAAACTGGGAATCCCATAATACTTTATGATAAACATGAATAGGTGATGGGTCCTGGGTAGTCCATTTCCAACCCATAGTGGGGAATTTAGATACATAGCAAATAGAATCCATAATATAAGAAGATAGATAAAAAGGAGGATAGATCCTTTGAGACAAGGATCTCTTAGACTGGTAATTCATAACAGCAGTGTATAGGTTATAAGAAAATATCTTGGCCCAATCCACGATATCGGCGTTTGTGGCAGCATCTATGAGTGGTATCCATTCAGACGAAAATTTATTTATGTCTGGCATCCCAAACAGCCTGCAAAGCATGGCCGCAGCAAAACAATATCGAGAGGTGAGGGAACCAGTGCTGTACATACCGTTTTTGTCATTTTTTAGTGGCTCCTCTCTTCTGGTCCATTCTTTAGTGGTTTCTGCCAGGTTTGGGTTCTCTATTGCAAATTTCTTGACAAATTGCGCGTTGTAGGTCATCTGAGGCTCCAGAAGATGATACATAAGCTTTATGTCTTGCGCGGCGAATGATCCTATGAGCCCATGTCTCTGAGCTTTGAATTGTCTACCTTGTAACTCTACATTGTCAAGTATCCACCTGATCATATCTGTATACGGAAATATTTTGGGTCTAGCTGCTATTTGGTGAAGAAATGAACATGCCAGCTCCTCTAAGGATGCCTCGGAAGAGTTTTGTGAGCCCGCGGCGCTATCAACCTTCATTACTTTAGGATTTTCTTCCTCCTGCAGCCTATACATGCCTTCCTAGGTCGAAATTCCTGCGTCCCTGTTGCATGCAGTGTCTGTATACAAGGGCGCCATCTCCTTCGCCTTTTCCTTCGTCTCGGAGCCTTGGGCTTTATGTTTCTTTCCTATTTGCTCCTGCGTTCGACTTTGAATGTTCTTAACTCTCAGTTCCTACAGATTACGAGCGAGGTGGAAATGACTGATTGAGAAAGGTGATGGGAGAGTTTTAAATGCAACAGATATACCAAATATGCCACTTTACGT
Organism: Pinus taeda; assembly: GCA_000404065.3. NCBI lineage: Eukaryota > Viridiplantae > Streptophyta > Pinopsida > Pinales > Pinaceae > Pinus > Pinus taeda. The sequence continues at coordinate 62,232 of APFE031547766.1, forward strand.
GAAATAATTGTTTACAAAAGCACGTGTCTTCATTTCATTTAATAACTGACAACTAATCCATTTACTATCATTAAAAGCGCATGATCTGGGGTTAGATTATGGTAAGTGGCTTTTCTTTGAATGACGCGCCCGAAGGATTCGTGATTAAATGATTCATGATTTGCTTACGTTACATAGAAGATCGTGCCATCGCAAGTCGTGCTAATCACAAATCGCAAGATCGCAGATTGCGCCATTGCGGCGATCGCAACATTGTAGGTCGTAACATCACAGGTCACAGAAGTTTGATGTTTTTCAAGTATTGCCAGTTTATTTTTGCGATATGCGATCTTGCGATTGGTGTTATCGCAGATCGGCAAATCTTGAGGTTTTTCCTTATGAGCATGACTTTACTGCGATGCGACGTTAGGCTTAACATGGGGGTCTTCTGCATACCAATATTATAAGGGAATGAAGGCATTTCCTATCCTTGTAATGAAATTTTTTAAAGACCTTTACCTTATCGTAGACTTAGGTTAAAAATATTTGAAAGACTTCTCTAAGCTTACGATGGTAACCTTATTTTGAAGAAAGGAAAACTTGATTTTTCTCAAAATTAAACTAAGGGTCCCCATTCATTTAGTATTTTGGACAAACACTTAAATGAAAAAAGGGGGGGGGTTGTTGCTGGCCACAACACCACCTTACATCTTGGTGTTCATGTGTGTTGCTTATGTGTGATGGTTCTTTTTTGTTATTAACTACACATGGTTACTGTTTAATGTTTAATAAAGTCCTGATGCTCAGATTAAATGTCAACATATGATAATTAACTGAATCATGAGTTTACTGGGTATATGCTTGTTTCTTTAAACACAATTGCGTGCACATGCAAGTTACCTTCATTGAAGTAGCATATATGAAATTGAGTATGAAAAGAAAAATATTATTGACTTGATTAATACTTATTCACACCCCCCCTCTCAGTATTATTTCCAACAATTAGTATTAGATCAAGTCCTTTGGAAGAAGCTTGATTGCTTGAAGGAGATCCATAGAACAATGAGAAAGAAGCTAAAGAAGAAAGCACCTCAGAAGAAGAAGACATCTCAAAGGAAATGTGACACTAGGAGAACTGATTGGGGATTATGTGGAAGAAACTCTTCATATTCAAAATCACCTCAGAATGAAGATGAACAAGCAAAAGAACTATCAGTATGAGTTTGTTATCCTCTGGTGATACATTTCTCCATCCATTTGAAGATGATGAAAGTGATATTGAAACAACTGAATTTGCTCTTATGGGTGAGGAAGAAAGATATCAAATAGAGGCAAAATTTAAAAGGCTTACGGAAAAAATTAGAGATCAACAAGATCTATTGGACAAAAGGGAATGTGCCTCCAAAGAAGAAGCTACCAAACTAAAAGCTCAACTAGAGGAAGAAAACAAGGTAAGGAAGCAATTCAAGAAAAAGGAAGATCTGTTATAGACATTTTTGGGCACTACAACCCCAATCATAAATGTCCATAAACTGAGGGCTTCTAAGTCCCTAAAAGTGTTGCTTCACTCCCTAAAGGAACACGGTCCACTGATTACATCATCTCCCAGAAGTTCTCCATAGAAAACTGCTTAGAACTGGTCAAAACTGGACCATACAGAATGCCCAGTGCAGAGGGTGCGATGAATATCACCTACTCGGTGTAAAGGGTGCGATGAATACTGGATAGCCCCTTTGTAGGGTGCGATGGGCGAGAATGGACAAATGGCAGAGACAGTTTGCAAGGTGGAGGATCATAGAATCTTTGAGAAACTTCTCCTTTGACACTTGCCTCTCTGATTTCACCTAGGGATGAGTAAGAGATCATCAATCTCCAAGTGGAATCAAGAACTATCAGAGAGAGAACACTAATCAAAATCCTAGAAGCTGACTCACCCCCCTACAATCATCTATATATGGATCCCTCATCACAGAGATCTGGAGGCTGGAACCTTGTATCTTGTAGATAAGTGTTGTTGGTTTCCTGGTGTAATATCATAGTGTTGGGTGATCTAAGTTTTACATGAGGTGAAGAAGGGCTTTCTTGCTACAGGATGATGATGGGTCAAAACAATTGGTTGTAATCCTCTTGCTATTCTTGATATTAATAAAGCTATTCAAGTTTTCCTCCACACTCTTGTATGTTTGATTGTATATGCATTTGTGTAGTCAATACATATCTGGTCCTGTGTTGTTTATGAATATAGATCTATGTTCTTCAATAGTATTATGCTGCTTTGATCCCACAGGTTCTCTTTGAAGCTGGGTAGATGAAGAAGAAGTGACAAAGATCTATCGGGAAGGAGAGGAACCAGGAAAGGAACCAAGCGCAAGACTAAGGTTGGTGTCCTTTGTTCCCCTCTTATCCATTTTTCATAAAGGAAAGAGAAAGTAGTTTTAACTTGTTTGCTTCCAAGATAGCTACCAGTCTTAGTGGGAATAGTAGCTCCAAGTGGACACTATTCCCGGTAACAAAATGGCGACTTCACTGGGGAGCGAATAGATTGTTTTCTAGTCTATATTTCTTTGTTTTATGAACTTACAGATGGAGCCTGAAGTCGAGCCAGCTAGCCTTCGACCTGCATTTGCTATGCAAATGAAAAGTAGATCAATGCTACTTCAGTCTATCTCCAGGTTTTGTTTATAAATTGAACAATCGATCTACAAACACTCTAATTTCCCTAGTGGTGGCTCTAGTAACCTCCTTAGATCAACCCTTATGATTTATATTTATTGAACATCACTTTCTCGGCCTAAATCCTTGAACTGAATTGCAAATTGTGACCAAAAACCAGATAAAAGTCTCGCACTGGTACCATCGCACCCTCTCTTCAAGGTAGTCTATATGCATCGCACCTCCCGTGTGCAGTAGGTGAGATGCATACTAGATTCCCTGTGTGACAGGTGCGATGGTCAGGGAAGGTTAATTTTACCTTCAGACTTTGGTTTTTCTTCACTCTTTATAGCTCTATTCAGGAGTTTTGTTGTCTGTGGTTAGTATATCTCTGTGGAAACCCCCTTCCCTTCCATCATTCCACCTCCATTGTGAAAAGAACTATAAATGTTTTTATCTATTGTGCACCATTTTCAGTTCTCTTTTACAAAGAAGTAGCGTAATCAGACTGTCGTTTCTTGATCTGAAACTGTCGCAAGTGTCGTTTTCAGTCATAGAAGAGAATACCATTGTTCTTGATGGTTGATTATACTGTTACTCTTGTATGTGATTTGAATTAGTAGTTTTTCAAGTGTAGAAAATAGTTTTCATTTTGAAATTGCAAAGTGTTGTCCTTATCTTCACTCCGTTTTGAAAATAAATTTGTTAGTATTGTCGCTTTGAAAAGATAGTTCAGATTTTCACCTAGCATTCTTCTTGGCATTCACACATTAAGAAGGCTAAAAACAAATACATGCATGTGCATTTTCATTTAGATTGATTGGTTTGATTTAGGACAGTGCATTTAGTGTGTGCTCTGTGCTCTTTGTTGAAAGACCCCCAGTTCTCTTTCCTTAGTAGCTAGGATTTTCATTGCAGAAGAAGATTAAACGATTGTTTATCATCTTAGAATGCATTTTAGGAATTGTATATATACATCACACGGTGAACCTGAAAGGAAAATTTTTTAAACAAGATCAACTATAAAATAAATTTAATGAACCTAAAAACACTTTGGAACCTAACGCACAACATCTAGAAGGCTAGGCTAGAGACGTATTCCGGTGTCGTAAAGCCTGGTAACTGTCGCTTTCATTGTTGGTTGGGTGAATCCTCCTCTTTGAGACGAAAAGTGCCAGTAAAGATTTTTGCTCCCACGTACCATCGAGTATATATTGGGAGACCACAATAGGCTATATCCTTTATCCTTAGGAAGCCGTGTCTGCTGCCCTATCAATCGCAATGCACTGAACACAGCATTCGGGAAGATTGACTGCTGTACCGTAAAAAGTATTATGCAGTTTTGCGATTGGTTTGGTAATCCCTTTGCCTAGATTTCCAGAGTAGTCCCTTTCATTCCTTTTCAGACTCCTTAAAAGAAAAGGTCCATCTGAGCACTTGTCACTTCGGGGTCATTAAAAATCGAAGGCGACTAGAGTCATCTTTTGTTTTTTCTCAACTCTTAAAAATTGAAAAAACAAGTTGTGTCAAAGCGTCTAAAATTCATTTAATTCAGAATCTTTTCCCCTTTTTATTTTGAGTTGACCAAGTAATCCACAATCATGGAAGAAAGTCAATCAAAACCCCATCGTTCGCGGAGACTTACAAGTCAACCGTTGTTGACTCCGGAAACAAAACTATTCAAGACAAAGCGAACTCATTTGACCGGATCAAAGTCCCCTAGGTTAGTTGGAGCAAGTACTCCAACATCCTCAAAGACTTTGGTTACTCCGAACATTTCTGGTATCCCTGCCTCTACAGAAGAAATTCCACAACAACAAAAGGACATTACAACTGATCCTAGTGTGATGGTAAACACTTCTATTCTTGAACCGGCTCCATCTACAGTTGATTCATTAGGTGTTACTCCCCGAACATCTGCCGCTGCAGAACTTATACCTTCTTCGGCACCAGAAATATTTTACGGACCTGACGGTCTACCTCTTCCTCCTGGATTGGTTGCCATAGAAGAAATTGTGGAAGATCCTCCATCTAACACTCCATCGTAATTTGGAGCTGGGATCACCCTATATCCTTCTTCATGAGAAGTTATTCTCCCGCCATCTGAAGTTCCTGAAGAATCGCTAAGGAATATTTTGGATAGGCTTAATATGTCTGAACAACCTTCGATATCCAGGACTGTGTCATCCAACACAGCAGTGGCAGAAATTCCTGCTGCTACTCTAACAATGTTCGCTGGCGTGCCATCTGTCCCAACTAGCTCTCAATCACTGGATGGAGTCCATCCAGGGGCTGTTTCGATAGTATGGACTGTTCCTGTTTTTTCGTCTGGAATTGTATCTGGAATCTCTTATGTTGAGTCTCGACCAATTGATCCTTCACAGTGTCAATTTTGGCAATTTGGTCCCCAAAGGCAAATCATTCCTTTGAGCACTAGAGTACTGCCATATGGAGGGCCGTATACCCTTTCATTGTCTTCTTCGGAAGGACAACCATGCGAGAGTTCACAATAGAATTTAGGTTATGATGGAATTACATCTAGTGGTTGGGTGCCAATCCTACCTCAACAACCAAGAGTTGTATACTCAATGCAACAAAGTTTACCTATGACAAATATCCCCACTACGCCGTCTATTGTGGCAGTGTCGCAAGTACAAGCGTTGCCAGTTATATGCCAACCTCAGATTTCTCAGGTTGTAATGCAATAACCTCTTGTCCCTACGACGCGACCGCAATCACTGACTGGTGGAATGACACAGGTTCAAAATGGGACCATCACCCCCCATCTTGGTCAAATGGTTAGTACTGGACAACATCTCATGGCTTCACAACCATGGCTGGTGCAATACCAACAACCGCAATTCCAACAGGCTTACCAAGGATATGAGCAACAAGTCTTTGCAAGTAATGGGCAATCATATATTCAAAATGGTCAATATCAATCATATCATAATGGTCATGCCCATCAACCTTACCAAAGTTACCAGCATCAAATGCGTTATTCTGGTATGCAAAGACCAACTGCTCACGCAATTCCATCTTATCTTGGGTATGCTTCGGCAAGCCTGAATCAACAATTACCTTTCATGGCAACTTTAGAGTTACCAGATCTAAAACAACTAACGGACGATCCAATTGCCTACGCCCCTTGGTGGCCAAAAATTCCACATAAACTTCTAGCAGATATTCCTAAATTTAATGGAAATCCAGGTGAAGAACCATCGAATCATGTGATGACCTTTCATCTGTGGTGTTCATCCAACACTCTCAATGATGATTCGATCAAGCTTCACCTTTTTCAGTGGACGTTAACTGGTCCAACAACAAAATGGTATATCGAATTTCCTAGAGGTTCATTTGATAACTTCAATACCCTAGCCACAACCTTTTTAACCCATTTTCAGTTACCCATAAGGTATGAAATGGGAAGAGAGCTGCTTACCAATTTCAAGCAAACGACGACCACTCACATATCCGATCATATTCATGAGTGGCGACGTCGTCGTAGAATGGTAAAAACATATGTTCCTGATCAGCTATTGGATGAATGGTTCATTAAGTCATTGTTACCTTCTATTATGGAAGATGTGGCAAAAGGAGGAGTCGTCACTGAAGAGCAAGTTATTGCTCATGCACAATATCTAGACTTGATCTATACTCAGTTTAGCATGCTCTATGATAAAATCCCTGATGCTCCTAGACTAGAATTTTCCGTTCCTCCCCCTCCTAAATCAAACAAAGACTCTCATGCTAACGATGGCGTGATAGGTACAACCAACACGAAAACCGTAAAGGCTGTGTCAAAAAAGGCTCGTACAGTTTCAAGTCAAAACGCAAATGAAGAACTTCTAGCCTTGGAAGTAAACGCTATGTCGACAGACAAAGGAAAAGAACCCAAGGATCGAGGAGGCAAGAAGAAAAAGAAATGGAAGAAGAAGAAACAGGAGGAGTCGTCTCCTGAAAAATCTTCTGCAAACCCTTCTGGGGATAAGAAACCAAATCGTCCATGCCTAATATGTGATGAGGATCATTGGACAAGAGAGTGTTCATATAAATCTGAGCTTAGAAAATTCTTCAAGAGTTCAAAAACCTCGGTAATGACTGATCCATTTCCAAACCCAGGAACAAATCTAGTTGTTGGCGACAATGCTTCCCCGTCCCAAGTGTTAATGTTATCTGTTTCGAAGCAGCTAAGTGATTCTTTGATATCCACAAGGAACAAAGATTACAGGAAGCCACAAATGTCGAACAACAAGGATAATGATCAACCTAGTGGTTCGAAAACAACTTCGACCGAAGTTGTGCCACCCATCATTCCTGAATTAAGGATAAAACCGCCAAAGGGAGTAGTACACAAATCGATGTTTAATCCTCATGCCAGAGCAGCACAACACTATAATTTAGTGGAGGATCTAGCTCAATCACCCTCTGCAATGTTGACACTTGAGGTACTGCAAAATTGCCCCTCCCAAAAGCAGGCTTTATTATCAGCGATAGGTGGGATTGACCCAACGGATTCCAATCTTGTGTCCTTTAATCACAAAGGATATGTCCCTCAGTTACCAACTCACCTAGCTTTCCTTATTCAAGTGAAAGCCCTCAACAAAACTGTTCATTAAACAATTATTGATGAGGGGGCATCTACATGTATTATGTCAATGAGTTGCTGGAAAACTTTAGGATCTCCACCTTTGTCGCGATCGTCGATGATATTAAAAGCATTTGATGGACGTACGTACACCCCATATGGGATATTGAGTAACTTGCAATTCAAATTGGGGGGCAAGATAGTAGAGATTGATGTTGAAGTTATCGATGAAAACCTCGATTGCAACATCCTACTGGGAAGGCCCTGGATATATGCCATGGCTGCCATTGTGTCGACCTACTTTAGGAAGATTTCATTTCCTTTTCAAGGAGGTATTACAATCGTTGATCAATAAACATTTCTCCTCAACAGTTCACAAGTTACGAGAAGCATTCTGATGATCCATGGAAGCCCTAATTCGCTTCAAAATATCAGGGTAGGCCTACTAAAATACCCCACATTAATGGGAACTTTTTCCCTACCGCCTCCAACCAATTTGGCGGAAGTGGCTAAGGTGGGAACCTGCAATATGATATCTTCTATTCAAAATATGTCAGGAAACGATATTAACATGGATCATCAACAGGTATTGCCTCTAAGCCCACTAGAAATATTATCCCAATCAATGTTTTCAGCATGGGAGGCAAACTCGTATCAATTCTCATCAAGCGTTTGGATAGATAGGTCTAAGGAATATGGCACCCCTTCAGATCCTTGGTCGCAAGTACACTATATAGACGAAGGAATCGTTCAATCAATGATGACTAATGGGGCACCATGGGAAGATTACCACCATCGTTCCCATCTTCCAAATTGGAAGGAGGATAGTTCTAGTGACCTTGATCATCCCTCAGTTTTTGACTTTCTGTCAAATACTGTAAATACAGTGGATTCCAAGCAAAACCTATCCAATATTGAAGAGACTATCGCTATAAATATCTCAACCAAAACTGATGTTGTAGAGAATATTCATGTCGACAAATCTTGCTCTTCTTTAGAACTGGAAGTATATAGCGCTCTCTTTCGCGAATTTAGAGATGTCTTTGCTTGGTCATATGATGAAATTCCAGGCATTGACTTGAGCATAGTTGAACATGAAATTAAGATGTATCCAGATGTCAAACCGGTACGACAATGGATACGGTAGGTGCACCCCAAGAAGGCCATTGCCATCAAGGCAGAAGTTGAAAAACTCCTCCATGTTGGTTTTATTTACCCAGTTCCTCTAATCAATTGGGTATCGAATATTGTTCCTGTAATGAAAAAACAAGAACAATTAGAGTGTGCGTTGATTATAGGGATGTAAATCAAGCTTGTCCGAAAGACAACTACCCTACGCCCTTCATTGACCAGATAATTGATGAATGTGCCGGATGTGAAATCTTTTCATTTATGGATGGATTTTCTGGGTATAATCAAATAAATATCCGCCCACAGGACAAGTCAAAGACTGCATTTATTTGTCTGTGGGGCACATTCGCATATCAAAAGCTACCCTTTGGTTTAAAGAATGCAGGGGAAACATTTCAAAGAGTAATGAACTATGCTTTCCATGACATCAAAAACATCATTCAACCATATCTTGATGATCTTATAGCTCACTCGTGAAAGCAGACTGATCGTCCGTAGCATTTGAGAGCGATATTTCTATGTTGCCGACACTACAAGATACAACTCAACTCACACAAATGTGTGTTTTGTGTCAGTTTTGGTCGTTTACCTGGCTTTGTGGTCTCAAAGGATGGGATTCGTCTCGACCCATGTAAGGTTCAGGCAATCATTGATTTGCCTCCACCTTCAAATTTGCTTCAGATTCAGAAACTCCAAGGGAAAGCGAACTTTTTGAGGAGGTTCATTCTGAATTATGATGAACTTGCTAAAGGTTATACTTGTCTATTGAAAAAAGAAGTACCCTTCATTTGGGATAAGGTCACACAATATTCCTTTGATGGTTTAAAACAATCCCTAATAAAAGCGTCATTAATGTATGCTCTTGATTATCAAAAAGACTTTAACCTGTATCTAGCTACAGCGGATATGACCATAGCGATGGTTTTAGTTCAAGAAGATAATGGAATTGAACATCCTATATATTATTTAAGCTGAAACTTAAATGATACGGAAATGAAATACTCCTACATTGAAAAGATGGCCCTAGCAACTGTTCAAGCGATACAAACATTTCGACACTACATCCTCTTCAGAAAAGCTACCATTTTATCAAATTGCAACCCCAAGTTGTCACGACAGCTGCTGGGGGGCAAATATTCAAAATGGATAGCAATTTTACAAGAGTTTGATCTGGAATTCAAAAAATCCAAATCAAAGAAAGCCTTGGTTTTCGTGGAGTTACTATGTGATCTCCCATCATCGTCCAACGATGCAACGTCCGAAGAAACAATTGTGGATGAAAATTTGTTTTTGATATCTTCAAGCAATCCGTGGTATGGAGATATAATCATATATCTCCAAACCCAAACATATAGGTCTGATACCTCACGCTCCGAACAACGTTAATTCGATACCAAGAAAAAGACTACGTGATCGTCGGTGATACGCTTTACTATCGTGGTATCGATACCGTTCTGCGGAGGTGCCTCACCCATGAGGAGGCCGAAAAAATCCTGAATGATTGTCATTCAGGCGCATGTGGGGGGCATCAATCTGGTTATGCTACAATGCAGAAGATTTTACAAGCAGGATACTTCTGGCCAACAATGTTAAAAGATTGCATAACCGTAGTCAGAAGTTGCCATGCTTGTCAAATCTTCGATAACAAAACTAGGAGACCACCCACACCTCTGCAACCAGTAGTTGCTGTTGGGCCATTCACCAAATGGGGCATAGATTTCATGACATGTAACACTACCTCGGCTGGGGGGCAAGGGTATATCATAGTCGCAATAGACTATTTTACCAAATGGGCCAAGGCGATGCCTACATTAAACAACAATGACAAAATGGCTGCCCTTTTCTTTTTCAATCATGTAGTCTCCAGATTCGGGTTCCACAAGCCATAGTCATAGATCATGGATCACATTTTCACAATCACATGATGGTTGAATTGGCTACCAAATTAGGACTCTCCCATGATAACTCTACTCTGTATTATCCTCAAGCTAACGGACAAGTTGAGGCAATCAACAAGGTCTTGAAGCGCATGCTGCAAAGGATGATTGGATTCCATAAATGGAGTTGGCACCTGATCCTGTACTCAGCCTTGTGGGCATACCAGACATCAGTGAGAAATGCAACCGGGTTTACACCTTTTCAACTGGTGTATGGCCTGGAAGAAATCTTGTCTGTTCAGTGTGAAATCTCGTCCCTCAAGCTTGCGATCGACCTTCTCCCTGGAACTTCAGAAGAAGAAGATCATTTATTGGAACTAATCTAATTGGATGAAACCTATTGTGATGTAGCTTTGACTAACGAAGCCCATAAGAAATTTGTCAAAGTGCAGTTCGACAAAAATGTCAAACCTCGTGTCTTCTTAGAAGGTGCCCTGGTCTTACTTTACGACCAGGAGTCCGATAAGTTGGGAGCAGGGAAGTTCAAATCTTTATGGATGGGTCCCTATATTTTTAAGCATGTATTGGCAAAAGGATCCTACGAGTAGATGGATTATGATGGGATTCCACTGGTGCAACCTCGCAATGGGTTGTACCTCAAGCGTTACTATGCTTAATTCTGCATAGTAATCCCTATGCTTTTGTTACATTTTTGTTTTCGCTAAGGGTAATCATTTTGGTTAGGTAATTCAATTTTTTCATTTGTTGCAGATGTCGAACTTATTGAAATCATTTTTTGGATATGCCGACGGAGCAAGTCGTAGTTTCCAGAACTTATCTTCGGTGGCCTGGGCCATATTTGATCATAGCGGCGAGTTAGTGAGTTTCAGAGGGGTTTGTATTGGTTAGTCAACGAACAATATCGCTAAATACAACGTGTTGATAGAACTCCTCTTTGATGCCATCACACATGGCGTATTCTGACTTGTCGTTAGGATAGACTCACAACTCGTCATTCTACAACTCACTGGTATCTACTCTGTACGGAATCCAGCGATTTATCACATGTTCTTGAGGGTCAGGATTCTGGAAGGACAGTTCGATTTCATTCAATATCAACATATTTCTAGAAATTTAAACACAGTAATAGACTCATTGGCAAATTATGTGTTAGATAGACATTTGCGACATTTATAAAAAGAAGCATCACATCAATGTTTGCAACAAGATCATGTAACGTAACCGAAATAAAGCTCCAAAAATCAAATATATATATATATATATATATATATATATATTATATATATATATATATATATATATATATATATATATATATATATATATATATATATATATATATATATATCTATATCGCTGTTTATGGTTTACACATAATGTTCTATAACCAAGAAAAAATCGGTCAAATGACCCAAAACTCAAAATACTAGGGGGCACCCTAGTCTAATGATGCTGGTGATAACAAGTCATTGCCTGTGCAATCATGTGCAAAAGCCTAGTCCATTGACTCGGCACGCTAGTAGTATGTCACTGCAACCGCATAGGCAGCTCATTGGTCCTCACGTCCGAAATACCAAGGGTGAGACCCTCGACCTAATCTTGTAATTGTAAAAGAGTCTCAGCCACGTCAAGGTCACGGAGGATGGCCCTCCCCACAACCTCTCCTGTCGGAGACAGCTGGTTCTCTCCGACATACTGCTGGTCGAACTGGTCCAATATCTGTATGAGCACATGAGTTTTGATTAGTCTTGATCAAAGAAAGCATAAGAACATTAAAAAAACAATAAACAGAGATATGGTCAAATAATTTACCCATAGTGCCCCACTGCTCACCAATCGGCAGCACCAAATCCAGGTCACCCTGGAAATCCATGCCAGCATTTGGAAACTTGGCGTAAACCATCTCTTGATGGTCGAACCACTCGAAGAAGGTATCATAGAAAGAAATCTGAGGCTGGCTAGTATGTCGAGACATGAGGTCAACCCATGTCTACATCCATGGCTGAGTCGGTGGAGGTAAACCAAGTGAGATGTACTATAGCTGCATCAGTGGGATCTTCTCCAAAGTGAAAGTGGTCAAAATAGAATCATAGCTGAAATTCTTGGGTCTTTCACTTTTCACCTTGGTCAGTTGTTCTTTCATCACAGAGAGTACTACGTCACACTAGTTGAACACCTTTGGTTCAAGGCATTCCAAGGCGTACTGCATATAAGACCTGTTAGCTATGTGAAGAGCCGCACTACGAGACAGTCTCGCAAAAGTGAACAGAATGGTCCTCAAGAGTCGGTCAGTGACATCTCGGATGTTGATCTTTTTATCCGTACTCGGCTGAGATCCCTCTCTGCAGTTCCAGTGAATATACTCTCTCATGGATTCACCCTCGCGGGTAGAACCTGATAATAAGAGAGGGGCACCATGCCTCGATAAACCGGTCAAAAAATAGATGTCCATGATAGTCAAGGGGATAGATTTTCCCCTAATCTAGAACACCTAGTTGGTAGGATCCTAGGCGTCGAGGAAATATTGCAACAAGTTGATTTGTTGCCTCATGCTAGAGATGCGGAAAAACTTCAGCAGGCCACAGTTCCACAATGCAGTTATCGTACCCGGATCATGTAAAGCAACCATGTCCTCTTCTTCATGCTCCCGTTCTCGCCATGTAACAACCATATTACTCTGATGAATCTATGAAAAACAAACAAGAGAAGAGTCAAGGTCCTTATTTGGCAAAAACAAACAAAAATTCCATGAGAAAATAGTGAAAAAGCTTCCCTCCTTGCACCCATCGTACCCTAGCAGTGTACTGGGGGCAATGCATATTGATTGGCCAGTGACAAGTCTAGTATGCATCACACCTTTTTATATAGGAAGGGTGCGATGGGGCCAGCGCCAATTGTTCAAACCCCAAAGGCTTAGAAAAGTAGGGAAACATGCTCAGAATTCAAAAAGGAAAGAATGCAACTGAAGAGCACAAGTTTAGCTCCTACCTGGTCCAAACGGCGCCAAGAATCGTCCACAGAATCTCCCAGAATCAGCTAGTGAAAATTAGGGGGGAAAAGTACCTCCGGAGCTCCAACAAACCAAGTTCAAATGAAATGGTAAAATGAGAGGTAAAAGTCACTTTTAAATTACCATTCATGTAATTCGAGTAAGATATTAGTGTTCTTAACTCATTTATCAAGCATATGTTTTCATTTCTAATTGGTTTGATGAAGCAATTGAATAGGTAGTACAATCCTTGAAAGAACAAAATGCTAACAGTGAATCAAGTAATCAATGACCACTATCACGAGCAGTTTTTACGTGGAGTTCAAGATCATTAAAAATTAAACATAAGCAATGATCAAATGTTTCCCCCAGAGTTTAAGCTCATTAAAAAATGAACCGATCTCTGGTAAATAACCATTGTGAATGCATTATCATCAGCTTTTGAGCCTTGGTCGTGTTCCCATCATCACCTCCACTCTGTTTTAGCCAATCATACGCCTCCATTTGATTGTTTACCCTTTTTTAGGAACATCTGCGAAGAGTGATTCTATTAGCCATCCTTGTGACACTGTTGTGATTGGAAAATTCCAAACCTTACCTGGAATAAACTGCTACCCAAAAGTATCACTCGTTCCTCAAAAAACGAGTCTCCTTTAAGCTCTTTTCAACTGACTCGTAAAATATGAAAACATTGTCGAGCGGTTCGCCTCTCCGGCTCATTAAAGTCATCGGAAGTGCTATACCTCCTCTAGATTTTAATATTTTTCGACCTGAGGGATTATTACACAAAACGATCGAGCGCTTGTCTTGTTCGGCTCATTAAAACTATCGAAATTTCATCCCTTTCATATTATTTTACGCTTTTTCGGACTTAAGGGATTATATGAAAAAAAAGAATCATTGGATTTTCCTTTCCATCCCTTTTTCAGACTCTCTAAAAATGAAAAAGGACCGATTTATCATTGTCGTTAAACTCGTTAAAATCAATAGCGGTAAACTTGTCCAAATGGACGAGAACAAGTTTCACTGTCGCTAAGCTCATTAAAACATAGCGACGGGTTTGCCTGAAGGGCGGATTATAGAGCAAGCATATGTTATCCTCCTCAAGCTTGACAAAAATAAAGAGGTATTGGTCAGCAATGATTGGGGAAAATTGGGAAGAAAACTTGAAGAAAATTTATTGGTAGCAAGTTGCTCTTGAACATGACACTTTCACTCCGTCCGAGTCAGGTTGGGTTATTCTATTCACAGGTCATATTACCATTGGTCTGTCACACCATCCATATTTGGGGTTAACACTACCAATCCATTTTCAGTGTCACCGGTATGTTCAAGAGAAGTTGCTTAGAGAATTCACCTGTGTCTCATTTGATGCAATACATTCACGCTCCATTCTTTCATGACGGCCACCCTAAACCCTGTATCATCAGATCGTTTTCACCTCCAAAATAATTTTCTCCATTCCATGTCATAGATGTGGGATTCATTAAGGCCCTCCTACAACAGGTCACTTCTTGTCGGCATCAACTCATTATAAAAGAAGTCGACCTAGGAACAACCCCTTTCAGTACTTTGAATCTTGCATGCCTCAATGGCAAGTTTCTCACTTTCGACGACAGGTTTACATCAATGACCTTCAACTGAGAGATTTGGCATGGTGTTCGACGCCAAGTCCCTTTTTCACACCACGCAAATTCTACTGTAGTACCTTGAGGATCATTGTCATTATTGGTGATTCCTCTCCCGCCTGTTAACAACTTACATCATTGGCTGGTAATCAGGTGATGTCTTTCCATTTCGACTCCAGAACATCTTTCACATGGATCGACTTGTACTCCGAGTGAAGATTGAATGAGTTTTGAAGACCCTGGGTCTATTTTCATCCATCTGGCCTACGATATAGTAAGGAATATAAAGACATCAAATGTACATCATTGCTGAACAGATGATCATCCAAATCAAAGGATGATGACTCCGTCTAAATCATCAGTCTGCTACACAGACGGTTGTCTGTCCCATGTACATAAAAATGAATTTATAAAGCTAAACATGGGAATGCCTACCTCAGCTAGATCATGAAAAGTATTATGAAGATAAAGTATTGTATTGTATCTTATTAAAGGTCGCCTTCTAGCTCGAAATTTTTTTGGATCCTCATGATAAAGCATTTCACCCGACATCAAAAGATTAACGAGCTCATGCTTTAGGGGGCAACTGTTATAGACATTTTTTGGCATTGCAACCCCAATCATAAATGTCCATAAACTGAGGGCTCCTAAGTCCCTAAAAATGTTGCTTCACTCCCTAAAGGAACAAGGTTAGCTGATTACATCATCTCCCAGAAGTTCTCCACTGAAAACTACTCAGAACTGGTCAAAACTGAACCATACAGAATGCCCATTGCAGAGGGTGTGATGCATATCACCTACTCAGTGTAAAACGTGCGATTCATACTAGATATCCCCTCTATAGGGTGCGATTGGAGAGAATGGACAAATGGAAGAGACAGTTTGCGAGGTGGAGGATCATAGAATCTTCCAGAAACTTCTCCTCTGACACTTGCCTCTTTGATTTCGCCCAGGGATGAGTAAGAGATCATCAATCTCCAAGTGGAATCAAGAACTATCAGAGAGAGGACACTAATAAAAATCCCATAAGCTAACTCACCCCCCTACAATCATCTATATATGGATCCCTCATCACAGAGATCCGAAGGCTGGAATCTTGTATCTTGTAGAGAAGTGTTGTTGGTTTCCTGGTGTAATATCATAGTGTTGGGTGATGTAAGTTTTACATGAGGTGAAGAAGGGCTTTCTTGCTAGAGAATGATGCTGGGTTAGAACAATTGGTTGTAATCCTCTTGCTGTTCTTGATATTAATAAAGCTATTCACGTTTTCCTCCACACTCTTGTATGTTTGATTGTATATGAATTTGTGTGGTCAATACATATCTGGTCTTGTGTTGTTTATGACTATAGATATCTGTTCTTCGATAGTATTATGTTGCTTTGATTACACAGGTGCTCTTTGAAGCTGGGTAGACGAAGAAGAAGTGGCAAAGATCTATCGGGAAGGAGAGGAACCAGGCAAGGAACCAAGCGCAAAACTAAGGTTGGTGTCCTTTGTTCCCCTCTTATCCATTTTTCATAAAGGAAAGCGAAAGTAGTTTTAACTTGTCTGTTTCTAAGATAGCTACTAGTCTTAGTGGGAATAGCAGCTCCAAGTGGACACTATTCCCGGTAACAAGATCAATGTCAAAAGCTATAGTATGAAGTGACATCATTAAGAAATGAAGTAAATGAAAGGAGCACAACAATCAAGAAACTCAGAGATAGATCCAGTTACTATGAAAGTCTTGAAGCTAAGATCCTCTTGCTAAAAGAAGATCTTGAAGAATCAAATAAGCAAAATAAAGAACTAGTCCAAGCTCTTGAAAAACAAGAAAACGGAGTTCTTGAATTAAGACATTAGTTGGAAGGAAGAAAAGATGAAGGAATCATGAAGAAGCAGTGTCTTGAAAAGGAAGAGCAACATCAGGTTGAGGTAAATATTCTAAGAGATAAATTAGAAGAAAAGGATAAGCTCTTACGATTTCAAGATATTACTAAGATCTTGGATGATATTCTTAGTAGTCAAAGGTATCCTGCCATCAAAACTAGTCTTGGTTTTCATGAATTTGTTGAAGGTGAATCTAGTTCACAAAGTGAGACAAGGAACTCTAATGCAAAATCTGAAATGCTCAACAAGGAGATGAGAGGTCAATCTCGTCAACAACCAAGGAAAGAAATTTGATAAATAAAATATTTTACTCCTAACTATGAAAGTGATAGTCGGTTATTTCCTCAAATGAATAATGTTGAATGTTATGTATGTCATAATGTTGGACATATTGCAGCGAGATGCAGAAGTAGAATGGTTCAACACCGTCACACAGAAAGATCATCACGTTCTAGGTACTTTAAGGGATATTGTTTTTCTTGCAATATGTTTGGTCACAAATCCATTGACTACTATAGGAGGAATATGAAACATATGAGATGTTATGCATGTAAAAAGCTTGGACATATAACTAAGGAATGCAAGGACAAAGTACGTGCACCATACCAAAAGGGAAAATATCATCACACTCGAAGATATGGAAGAAGAAGGAAGTACAATTAGAAAGATGTGGCATAGAACAATGTACAAACATTATAGACTCAGAGGGAGCTGAAAGTATGAAACTTCAGTGTTCTAAATCTCATACGCAAGTTTCATGAAGAGAAGTCGTGTATATACGCAAGTTAGACACTACATAGTCGTGTATAAGTTAGTTTGAGGAAAATATGTGGGACAGACTCAGGAAAAAGGATCTGACATGATTCAGTCAATTATTTCTTTGTTTGATGATGGTTACAATCTACTGATACTATGTGGAAATATATTGATACTCATAAGATGTTTTTTTTTATCCTCACAAGTTAACTTGATTTATATCTGATTGTTGATGATGTCTTGATACTTCTTGCTGATATGTGCATGATCAAATCTGACAGTGAACAGATGGAACAAGTTCAGGGGGAGAACATGCTATAATAAATCATTGTTGGCATTATGTTTAGAAGTCTTTGGTACCTAATCAATGATGATGATGTTTATATGGATAAATGATACATCTTGCTATGTTACGGTTATGAGTTGCCCATGATAAAATCTCATATGATACTTGGGGGTCATATAGTTGGATTTCAGATCAGATTCATGGATGGTTGTGGATGATTCTTTGATGATGCATATAGTCATATATATTGCTTACATGATGATCCTCATAATGAAAAGGAGAAGTACAAATCTTGAGTACACATATTCATGATGAGCCACTCATTTCTTTCATGTTGCTGTCATCATGCCTTCTAAAGATCATATGGTACAGTTATGATGCAGGATTCCTATGGTTCTTGGTTCTCACATGGTTGAGGATTGTTGCTGTTGATGATATCAAGAAATATCGACAAATGACCATAACATCATGGCTTGATAGATACATATTGATATCTCTTTGATGGATATACAGTATGATGGATACATAGATAATTACTTAAGTTGCATATTGTTGGTTGGCCAAGAGAATGGTGTTATTGTAGGTCGCATGGAGACATAACTATTCAAAGATATGGCTTACTTAATCACTTAATGATGATGATTTCTTGCCTTATGATGATAGGTTGATACTCACATATGTTGATGCGTATCAGATGTGGGATGTTCTCTAGTGATGGTACATGATTGATATATTGAAGGTTCTTCTGGAAAGATCATGCAGTTCTTGATAATGATGTTATGATCATGGATGATGACTATGGTAGTTTCACATACATATGATATGATGTGAATGACTTGGTGCTACCGCATGGAGATATGACATTCGCTTAAGGTTATGAAAATGAAGCAAGTTGATGTTGATAAGATCAAGAAGATGAGTTGATATCTTTATGTAGATATTCTTTGTCACAGGGAACTAATGATGGACATATACAAGTTGTTGGTATGGATGCTGTTGACATATGCTTATGGAGCAGATCATACATGGTGTATGATAGTTGTTGAAGACTATCATGGTTTTGTTTTAGATATTTGGTCTCTATGTCATGTATATCCTTTTAATGTCAAGGTCATGAAATGACCTATTCCCATTATGCATGGGATGGATGATGTAATGTATAAACAATTGGTATATCCCCACTTGGTTGGGAGATGAATGTATGTATGAGTCATTGGTGATAGGAAGGTCATTTATGATTCATGTATAGAATCAAGTTCTTCTTTTAGAACATCTTTTTGTAGACCTTGCTTAGTTTCAGGGGGAGCATGGACCTGAGCATGGAGCTAAATTAGCACACTTTAGCATATCAGGGAATTCAGCATGTGCTTAGGGGGAACATGGATAATACAATACTTCTCAGCATGAGAAAAGGAGAAGTTTAATCAGAAAATTTAGCCTGTGATTAGGGGGAGCATGATAAATGTTTATATTCAGCGGTTCAGATATGGAAGTCTTTTTTTGGTCATCCCTTTGCCCTTGATGTCAAAGGGGGAGAGTATTTTGGTGTTTCTTGTTATCTCTAATAGATTTCTACATATTGCAGCAATCAATACCAACATGGTTGCCTTGAAGTCCAAAGGGGAATATTGTTGGCATTATGATGTATGTGTTGTATTTGATGACAACCCACTTGTAGCAGAACAACTCTCTTATATATGGTAACTAGATGAATCTATAGAAGAGATATCAGATGTGACAGAATGCATGACAAGTAGTATTATAGGTGTGATGAAATGCAGGGCAGCTTCAAGGAATTAGTTTAGAAGGCAACTCTCTTAGATGAAAGATCACAGTATAGTAGGTAAACAACAGGAATGAAGAAAGAAAGGTATACACAGGTTCACTATATACCAAGTCATGTATACACGCAGTTTCACTATATAACAAGTCGAGTATACATGCAGGTTCACGTACACATGCACTTTCACAAAAGGAAAGGCGCGTACATGTCGGAAACTTGGTTTTGGTCCATGGTATTGTGATCCATGGTATTGGTCCAAGGTATCTTGTCCAACGTGTTGACCCTAGGTATTTGGTC
Organism: Pinus taeda; assembly: GCA_000404065.3. Lineage (NCBI taxonomy): Eukaryota > Viridiplantae > Streptophyta > Pinopsida > Pinales > Pinaceae > Pinus > Pinus taeda. Next base: position 82,089 of record APFE031547766.1, read on the forward strand.
CACGGTATTGACTCTAAGTGGTTTTGGACCATGGTATTGAGTAAGGCCTAAGACTATAAAAGGAGGAGAAATTCATTATACAATGGCAGTCAAGGATTGAATATCTAATGAAGAGAAAGATCTGGTATGCTGGTTATGGGTTTGTGTTTCTTTGCTTGATCTGAACCAAGGATGCACCTATGCAGTTGATGATGGATGATGGACTAGAATCATGAAGGCTTAAACGTATTAGCATTATGTGGTTTTATCTTGAACATGCTAGATACTGACACATTCTTTTATTATGTAAATGTGATGATCTAGGTATGAATGAAGTCTGAAATAGTTGTGATACTTTAAGATAACATTTCGAGATCTGTATGCAGGTTGGCTTTGGTAAAACAACACATACACGCTGGTTCAACATACAGAAGTAGCGTATACATCATATAATGAAATTTGCAGATTGGTATGTTAGATCCCCTTGGTAAAAGGGCATATAAACACTAGTTTGGCCTATTAATGTAGTGTATATCTTATGAAGTATGATCTATAAGGTTTCTGTTTGCTATTGTAGTGTTTAAGATTATGTGTTGTGTTCTAGTGACTGTTTTCTGGTGACAGTATTCTGCATATTCAGATTGGTTAATTGAGATTAGCTTCAGTGTTGATGGATGAAATATAATGATGGATCAGGATCATAATTACTTATCATTATTTGATAATGGAGAGATCTGATCACTAACACATGTTTTACCCTTTATGTATGATTATGTCTAAAGTTTGGAAGTGCAACAAAGTATTTGCAGATCTATATGCTGGTTTGCTTCAGGGAAGCTATGTGTACATGCAAGTTGGTTTCAGTCAAGTAGCGTATACACTCTGAAGTTTGGTTTTTGAGGTTACAACAGGTTCTGAATGATGATGCAATGTTATGGGTACAAATCTGTGCACTAGTTACAATGATCTCTCTATTCCAGTTGATTTGTTGAAGTTGATTAAAGTATGAATGAATGGTTGATTCAGTTGTGTCGGAGGTTCAAAAGTTTATTGAGTTTAGGTGATTCAGATATTGATGATGCATGTGTAGTTGATGGTTGTATTGCAATAGTGATTGATTTGTGCTTCAATGTTGTTGATGGGTCCAGTATGAAAATTGGATGAAACGTAGCCTTTAGATCTTGATGTTGTGTTCTAGGAGTATCCAGTATGAAAATTTATGAAACACGGTCCCTGGAGGAAGTGAGAAGGTTGTAGCCTTTAGTAGGTTGACACCTATGTACTGGTAAATGTATCGGCCAATACAAGAGCAAGGGGGTTTGTAGCTCCCTTCTAGTAGAAGCTGGAGAATGAGAGAAGGTGGTAGCCTTCTGCAGGAAGAAGCCTGCGTACTGGTATAAGTCTGCGCCAGTACAATATTGTAAACAATTTTTCTTATTATTAAAAGAAGATAGAGTCGACAATAACAGGGGGTTTTTACCCACATTGGGTTTCCACCTTACATCTTGGTGTTCATGTGTGTTGCTTATGTGTGATGGTTCATTTTTTTATTAACTACAAATGGTTACTGTTTAATGTTTAATAAAGTCCTGATGCTTAGATTAAAGATCAATATATGATAATTAACTGAATCATGAGTTTACTGGGTATACGCTTGTTTCTTTAAACACAGTTGCATGCACATGCGAGTTACCTTCATTAAAGTAGCGTATATGAAATTGACTATGAAAGGAAAAATATTATTGACTTGACTAATACTGATTCACCCGCCCCCCCCTCTCAGTATTATTTCCAACAAAATCCTCCATGAGCTTTAGTTGATTCTTGGTCATTCTGCACACATTTTTCAACCTGCATCCTATACAATGGAGTTCTATCCATCATTGGTTAATAACTCTGACAATTCCTCTCTTCATAACCAATTGATTTACAAAAGTTAAAATAAAAAGTTACTTTGGAGACTGTATAAAATTCTGTAATAGGGAACACTTATCTGTTGAATATTGTCCTGAAACTTGGGAAATACTACACCAGGTACTTGCACCGGTGCTTGATCTAGCAGAAGACTTTGGTTTTAATGGGTTGGGACCTCCTGCAACTATATAATCCTGGAATAGAAGGCATTGATCCTTATGATGAACTTCAACCTTGCATTTTGTGCACCAAACTTTAGAATGTGTCTTTTACTTAACCTCCTTTCCCTTCTTCAAATCCTACAACTCCATATGCAGGCTTTCTTGCTGCTCCTAGATCTGTTGAACTTCTAGATCCATATCCTAGATTGGCGAAGCTTCTAGCTTCAGCATGATTTCTAATGCTTTGGCCTGAGACCCAATCTTCTACTGAGATATCGGTAATCTTAAGTGAGGTAATAATGAAGTGATGTACCAATCCCTATGTTGTTCATCTAAGATCTGAAGGTTAGTTTGACTTAGTAAGCACCTTAGTCACTGATTTATATCCCACGTAGATTCATTAACCCTTTGCTTAATCTCCTTGATCTCAATCACACACTGAGATTTCGACTTTGGCTCCATAAATTCTGCATTCAGCGCATCCTTCATATTAGTCAATGAAGCAACCAGGTGAGTCATGATGTATCTGATATACCAGGTAAGTGCCTTGCCCTGTAGCACTGTAACTAGTTTCACTTTATTCATATCATCATCATTTATGTGTTGTTCTTTCCACACAACTTGTGTAATGAACCAAAACTGTTCAGGATCCTCTGATCCCTGACCCCTAAATACAAGCATTTTCATTATATTTTCCATACTAAATAGCGAAGGTGGAGGTGGAGGTGTAGGTGTATGAGATGGAGGCGATAGTGGAGGTGGAGGTGTAGGTGTATGAGATGGAGGTGAAGGTGGAGTTGGAGTGGTTAGATGTTGAATTCTAGAGGTATCCTGATCTACAGTCTGTGTCCTACCTCTGGGTGTACTAGGGCTACTTCATTCTTCTTCACTTTCAGACTCTCTCAATAAGGGACTGTATTCACTTTTGAAAAATTTGTCTTGATCTACTCTGAATCACTTTCCACTTCGCATAGATCTAGTTGGACCTCTCTTAAAAATTAAGGTAAAGGAATAGCCCTCTTTTCACATAAAAACATTTTAATCCAGGTTTTTAATGATTTCAAGTACTTACCTTGCAAACCTTTGAAGAATCATTGTTCAACTTCACTATAGGACACAGATGTATCTGTTGCAAATTTAGTGATGAGACTACCCAAGATACTATCAATATAGTAATAAACAACCCTCACAACCATATAATCAAATATTTCAAGGTGGTTGACGAGTTTTGGAGTCCACACAATAGGATCTTCGTGCTTGTAGGTAGGTTCGCTATATGCTAATTCACAAGGGAATGATGAAAAAAAGACTTAGTGTACTTCTATGTAAAGATACTTTTGTAACCACTTTTATTTTGATAAGTGTGGATTCCTATTCTCCCAACCTGCAAACTCATGTAACTTCTGATCTATCCACTTCTTGATTTCCTTCTTAGTCGGTATCCACTTATGCCACATCACACATCCCTCATATAGATCCTGATCCCAGAAACAAAACCATTTGTTGGGTTGAGGGGGCTTGGACCTAGGTTTAGAGTTAGCTGCGCTAACCAACAAACCCCTACACTACCATCCCTTTTGGAAACAACCTGCGTAGTGCAAACTACAGTCTCACCCGAGGTAGTATTGGAGGATGCTATAACCAGGCTTTTGCATCTAGAAGGCTATGTGATGTGGTTTAAGGTGGTTCCTGTAATTTTAGTTATGATATGACCTTCACGAACCCTTATTCATGAAACTCAAATGATTTTCAGTTAAAGAGAGTGATAAGCTTCGCGTAACCATCTAATCATGCATGAAATAAAATATAACAGCTGATCCAGATCTTCATGGAGTAATTAAGATAAATACAAATAAATATCATTCAGTTGCGTGTAAATACAAAAATACACAAGTGCATAAAAATAGACATAGAATTGCTTCAAATATCTTTTATTACTTCAATCTTCCTTATACAACTTTCTAGACCCTATGCACACAACTGCAGGGGCTTGCACACTCAACTGCGGACTTATGAAGGTCTCCGTAAACTTAGCTAAAGGATCCTTCCCCTTCACCCAAAAAATAGGAAGATCTACAAGTACAATCTCAAAGTTGTTTTCCCCATCAAGTACTGATTCCTTTAGACCCACTAAGACACCTTTTTATACATTTTTCTGTTACAATACCATGGTCAGCAAACCATGGTATAATACCCTGCTAGTCCCAAGAAGCTCCTAACATCCCTTTTTGTTTTCAAGGCTAGGGACCCTTTTGATGATGGCTATTTTGTTTGGGTCCACCTATATCCTTTCCTTGGATATTGATTGGCCAAGGAGAATCCCCTCATTCATCAAGAAGTTGCATTTCTCAGGGTTTAGAGAGAGATTCATTTCAATGTATTTTTTCAAAACCTTGCATATATTGGAGAGAGCTTCATGGAAGTCACATCCATAAGGAGTGAAATCATCCATGTAGATTTAAACAAATTCATGAACCAATTCAGAAAAAATACTAAAAAATACCCTCTGGAAAGTAGCAGGGGCATTGCACAAAGCAAATGGAAGAACTCTATCAGCAAAGGTATGCCAAGGACATGTGAATGTGGTCTTGTCTTGGTCTTCGGAGTTAATCTAGATTTAATTGCATCCACTAAATCCAACCAAGAAGGAGAAGAATTTCTTCAATAAAAGGCCATATAGGACTTGGTCAATGAAGGGCAATGGAAAATGGTCTTTCTCTTTAGCCTTGTTGGGTTCCCGATAATCCACACAGATTCTCCACTTTCCATTCTTCTTATGCACTAACACAAGAGGTGACATCCACTCACTATCCGAAATGGGTAATGTCAACCTTGCATCCAATATTTTTTGCAGTGTTTCTTTCATAATGTCCTTAAGAGCTAGGTACATCCTCCTCTAGGGTTGGAACACAAGCTTGCATCCCTCCTTGATGTAAATATGGGACACACACCTTTCATGTATTTATAGCCCCAAGCGAAAGCATCCAGGTGTTGCCTCAACACTTTCCACAATTTTTCTTCTTGTTTGACTGAGAGAGAAGGGTTGATATTTAAAGTTATGCATGGGCCAAAATATACAATCTTGACATGGTTTGGACTTGAGTCAATAAGGCATAAGCATCCAAAATATTACTCTCAGGTTCTTTCATTAACTCATCAATGGGAATTAGAGTGGGAGGTTGACTCTAAAGGATATGTTCAATGAGATCATATTCATCAGGTTTCTCCCCTCCTGTGATGATGTCCAGAGTACATATTGGGTGGGGGGTGGTGTGATATAGTTCATCTTCCTCCTCCTCTTCTAACCAAAAGGGTAAGTCATGCTCAATATAAGGCCAAGCATGAGGATATAATACCAATTGTTTAGATAAATGCCCATTCTTAATGGTCATGTTCTCAACCCTACAACTAATGTAAGCATCAATAGTGGCTAACCATGGCCATCCCAAGATGAGAGGATAGCCATTAAACTTGGTTTTTCATTGGAGAACCAGGAAATCAGTAGGATATTCCCAAGAGTCAATGGAGACCATAAGATCTTCAACATCTGCCTTAGGAGCTACTGTGGATTTGTCTGCAAGTTGCAACATTGTGGTGGTCTTTCTCAAAGCCCCTTGGAGGTTTAGTTTTAGCATGGTTTCCTTAGTCATCACATTGATTGCAACCCCAAGATAAATCATGATGTTAGGAATATAATGCCATTAATGTGCACATCTATTACAGGGCTTCTAAGGTCTAGATATTTGGGAAGATCACCCTGCCAAGCATCAAATCAGATAATTTCCCACCAACATTTATGGTGGGTGTGTGTCTTTTTATTCTCCCAGGATTTTTGAAACATTATCCTTGATGAGCTTATTATAGATTGGCACATTTTTAATAGCCTGGAGAAGGGGTATTTTAACACACAAATTCTTCAATTCTCCCAAAATTTCAACCTCTTCTATGGTGTGCTAGCTAGGGTGGATGAACCACTCAGGAAAATGATGTGGATTGAATTGAAGAACACTCTATTCATTTTCTCCTTAAAGCTCTTAAGGTGGAGAAGGTGGGTGGTTATCTAGAAGTGCCCTCCTAGATTGAAGGTTGATCTCTTGGATTTCCACAACACAAGCAGGATAAATTGTCTCTCCATTGTAGACCTGTTGTGCTTTCTTGTTGTTCAGGTTTGTATTTGGTTGAGCAAGAATTTGAGGTTTCTTAGGTGGCATAGGATGAGTGAGTTGTGGCTGAGGTTGGGGTGGAGGCAGTAAAGTAGGAGGCTGGTTAACTTGAGGCCTCCACCCTTGTGATGGGTTTCCCCATTGAGAAGATTGAGGTGGATATGGATGAAAAGGATGGTTGACAAGGTTAGGAGGATATGAAGGAGAATGAGGCCAATAAGAAGATGTGGACCAGGATGGGTGAGTGGAAGAGTATCGAGGTTACAAGGGTGCATTATTCTTTGGATTGTAATAAGAGTAGTGTGCACCTTGCATGCCTTATTGATATGGATGAGGTCCTTGAGGTCTTCATTGATTCATGAAAAAAAGTTGCTCTAACCCCCTTTCTACTCCTTGATATACAAATTTTAGTCTTGGAAAAGAAGGGAACTTGGTTGTTGCATGATTTTATTCATAGACCAGGCATACCTCTATTACATTTAATGGGCACTTATTCCTAGGATGTATTTTTTTGCACCTAGGGAAAAAGATAGCTAGTGCCATTTTTTCTTCCTCCTGTTTTCTTTTGATTTTCATGCTATCCATATGCAATGAAAAGGTATGCAACATTTCACTCTTGAAATCCTCCAACATGTTACCTATCTCATTCTTAATAGATGTTTTGGAGGGAGAGTAATTGACCAAGACTTAACTAGCCCTACCATTATTCCTAGTAGCCCTAGAGTGATTATTGAACATAGTTTTAGTGTCATCATAGGATAACTGATAGACATCTCCTCTAGACATCATGTTGAGGGTTTCCAACATGTCTTCCCTAATCCCGCGGAGAAGAACTAGTTTGAGTGATTCAAGATCAAGGGTGCAACTGACCCTCCTATAACTAAGTTGAAATCTTTCCTCATAGTCTTCTAAGGATTCATCAAGTCCAAGATTCATCCCAAATATTTCTTCCTTGGTTTCTTTGGACCTACAATAGTCCATGTACTTGTTATTGAAGGATTGTTTCATTTGGGCCTAGGTAGTGATGCTACCCACATGCAAACCCACAAACCAATGCAAGGCAACATATTTAAGGGTAGAGGGGAATAACTTCAACTTATTCTCATCAAAGGCATAGTCATAGGTCCTATAGACAACAACAAATTCAAGCATGAAGGTATCAAAATCCTCTGAGGTTAAGCCATGGAAGTGTGGAAGGGAAGTAGGGCTTATGTTCTTCATTCAAGCCTAATCATTGGTCTCTCTGATACAGAAAAACACATTGTCCATGTTTTCAACCATAGTTTGGGTAGGTGAAGTGGGTTCTTCTCCTTCCCCAATAGGTTCTTAAAAAAATTCAGGTTTCTCACCTAGAGGGTCTTCTAACTCCCTTGTAGTTAGAGAGGTAAGCTCACAATCACGAAAAAAGATTGAAGATTAACTATTTTAGGGTGTGGGATTTTTTAGTAAGATTTTTCCTTGATTATCCCTACTTCTACGAGGCATGAAAGATACTTTTTTTTTTCTTTTACTTTTTACAAAAATATATGAAAAATAGAAAATAATGCTTAATAAAAAACAACATCTACTTAAACATCTCTTTGACAACAACGCCAAAAAGTGGTGAGCCTTGGTATTGCACCAAGAATGTTGCAACTCCCAAGGGTTCCTCAACTCAAATTATCAACCTGGGGTTCATACAAACTCCGAGGTGACAATGTTATATGCACAATAGATAGGATTCCACTCATGCCACCCTCAGTTATGACATTAGATCAGAAATTTCTTAGAGACCCTTCCTCCTACTGAATTAGAATGAAAGCTTGATAAAGGGACACCTGGAAATTTCTTCTATCTATGAAAATATAAATTCCATTGGCTTAACTTGTAAAAAATTAACTAATCCATTCATGAAAGGACAAATGATAACCTATTGGTAGAAATAAAGCTATGTTATCTTGCAGAATTCATCAAATTACCTCATCTACTTGCAGAAAGGAAACTAACTTATCTTGCATAATTGAACAAACTACCTCATCTAATTGCAGAAAGGAAAATAATTTAATTTGCATAATTTATCAAACTACCAATCAGAATTGCATGTACCATCTACCTAGTTTGCACTTGCTCATAAATCAATAACCTACTTGCATGATAAAGAAGGTAACTCTACTATGTTTTTGCAGTGAAGAAATGAAAGGTTTGCAGTGGCCTAGGAGATTTCCTTGATCATATTATCATAGATGGGGGTCATTATGCATCTATGCTAAGTCAAAGTTGCAGTTGGGATCAAAACTGATGAAGGACAAGGCTACTACAGGTTTTCTACAGGTGATTGCTACAAGAGGGCATTCGAGTGGTTTTTGAAGGTGAAAATTCTAGCTTGAGGGTATGGAGAGGTGGATAGTAGTTGAATAAAATGAAAGGAGGTTGGTTTGAGCCCCTATCCAGGCTCAGGACCTCTCAAAGCATTGTATTTCACTAGGTTGAATGTTCTTGGTGACCTAGGAAGAATGACTTATAAAACAAGGTTTTGGGATAGAGTTTGGAAGTGGAAGGAGAAGATGAAGGAGCTTAGGGTGGAACTGGTGAAGGTTTCCTTCAATATAGATCAACAAGCCCTGCAATCAATCACTTGAATGCATCCATTTATCATTAACAAAATGAAACAACTTATGATGGAAAAGATGAGTTGAATTTCAATAACATCTAATTCATGCAATACTGCTAATCTTGTAGAAAATTCCCTACAAATCCAGCTTTGATACCATGTATAAAAATTGATGTATGTTAACCCAATCATGCAATTTAACCAAATAAAAATACTATAACCTACTTCTACTATCAATTTTCGTAAGCTTAAAGATAGAGCTGAACAATATAACCAGAAGAAGAAGAATCAATCACATAATACACATGAAAATACTTTGGGGAAAGCCTCAGCTAAAAACCCCACTATCTGTATTAGCATACAAGGTGGAAATACATAGGAATTATAGAAAGCCTTAGCTCTCACAACTATCTAGCTCTCAGTGCAATCCTCACAGATGCTCATAGGAAATACTGGCTTCTCTCAAGCCTTCCTCTCTACCCTCCAAGCTCCTATTTCCTTGCTTTGTTCCTCTGGGATGATCTCCTTCAACCAAGTGGAAAAACTTGATTTACCAAGTGGATGATTTCCTGATCTCACACACTATCAGAATTGTGAAATCCTCAAGGAAAATCCTTCTGCATGCATGAGTTTTCTTTATAAGGAAACACATGCAACTGATAGTACATTGTACTTGTCTTTAATCTCAACTAGGTCTTTCTCAAAATAGACATGCATGAGTTTTTGATGAGGGAATCTTCAGTTATTTGGAGTACACTAGTTGAGTGCATGCATGCATCAACTGACTGTTAATACTCTATTAGTTCCTCAAACAATTTGGAACTAATTTAAGTGGACTTAACTCAGTAAACTAAGTTAACTAATTACAACTCAAATATAACTCAATCTTATCTCCTTAATTTTAGTCTTATCTCCTTAATTTAAGGGATAACTCTTGCACGACTTCAGAAAGACCTCTAACTTGAATTTATCGAGCTAATTAAGTAAAAATAACTTAATTAATTATTTCCAAGTAGCTATTAAGACTAAATTTGATTTTAATTCACAATTTAATTCAAGGAAAATTAAATTAGAATATTCTTGTTGCCACATTTCAACACTACCTCTCTACAAGAAAGGAATTCAACTTGATCCCAATCCTATCTCTATGGAACTTGAATTTACATCTTCACAATTCCTTTGTCAAAATGTCATCATCTTGGTCCTCTATCGAAATATATTGCAACAACATAATCCTCCCATCATCAACGACTTGCTTTACCTTGTAAAGCCAACGAGAACTCACAATCGACTTGTTCTTCAGTCTTAGAACCACGTCCCAAACACTGTTATGAACTATGGAGTTATACTCCTCTACCATAACATCAACTCAAATCGATTTCTATAGTGCTTCCTCAAAGGAAGATGGCTTGGTACTAACACATTCCCCAACAAGGGCCATGTATCCAGTGTACCTCTCAGGTGACCTCCTCTGTTTGAGCTGAGAATATGGTGTTCCCACATTCTCTCTCGCATCCTCCAAAAATATATCAAATTCTCTTGTGCGCTTTCGTTCTTCTCTGGAAGACTCTTCTTGATTGGATGTCTCCATTCCTGGAACCTCTGCATGCATCTGCCCTGCATCAGTCTGAGGCTCCTCCTCCTTAGGAACCAATAATTTCTCCACAGCCTGTAGTTGGAGCTCCCTCTTAAGGGAAACTTGCGTGGCCTTATACTCATCAAAATTGAGATCTCTGCGAACCACTGTCATCTGACTGGTAGGAAAGTACACTCCATAGTTGTGAGGTGTATCACTGTACCCCACAAGTATCCCCAACTCTATTGTTAGATCAAGCTTCTTCCATGCATCCTTTTTCGTACAACAATATACCGATGAGCCAAACATCCTGAAGTGACCCACATCTGGTCTCTTATAGGAGAAAGCTTCCTCTGGTGCCTTCATCCCAAGTATATGATGCGGGCTTCTAATCTACAAATAGACCACTGTGTTGCATGCCTCAACCCATAAGTGAAGTGATAGGCCTTGGTCATGTAGAATTGCTCATGCTACCCGTACAATAGTTCTGTTCTTCCTTTCGGTCACTCCATTTCGTTGTGGGTTATGAGGTTCCCTCAACTCTCGTTTAATTCCTCCCACTACACGGAAGTCCTTAAACTCTTGAGAGACACATTCTCCACCATTGTCGCTTCTCAAGGCCTTGATCTTCTTCCCTGAATCTTTCAAAACCAATGCTTTGAACTCACAAAACGTTGTGAAGGTTTGGTCTTTCTTATACATGAAATAAATCTAGCATTTACGAGAATAGTCATCAATGAAAATCAAATAATACCTTTGCTTCACTGTGGATGCCAACGAGAATGGTCCGCACACATCGGTATCAACTCGCTCTAAGATAGCCTTCACTCGACTATCTCGATCATGAAAGGAAGACTTGGTGTACTTTCCCAAGGTACAACCTTTGCATGTGTCAA